>LKNJ01001329.1:0-92002 GCA_002120245.1 Maccullochella peelii | reverse complement strand
GGGACGTGTTGTTTTGTGCTATACGCCGCTGTAGGCAAAGGAGGTGTTGGAAATTTATCACAAGTTGCAGCCAATACAAACTCACCGTCTCTCTGAAATAACCTGTGATTGGTCAAAGTCTCCCGTCACGGGATAGATTTTCTGAAGCCTGAAAACAGAGCCAAGAGGAGGGGCAGAAGTAGAGGTTTGCTCTCAGACCACTTGAATTACAATATGCTGAACAGTTATTATGGCATTTTTGCCCAATGACGCCAAAGAAATACTGCCTACCCCACCTTTAATTCAACAGTGGTCATGTGATGACCAGTGCAAATAGTGTCTGTTTGTAGCGAAATTATAAGAAAATAAATCCATACAACAGAGTCATACTTTTTTGGAGCAGTCAGTTAAAGTGCAAATAGCACTTTGCCGGAATCAGTATTTAATATACAGTAAAGGGTGGGGTCACCAGGGCTCTTGTAGTGACCTGGCAGTTCTGCAACCTGTACTGCTGAGTTCAGACGCGTTCAGCACAGGTGAACTAAAGACATACCTTCACAAACACAATGACACTGATCTGGTCTATGTCATTTAAAGCCAGACTATGTAACTTATTAAAGAAGAAATGACATATTCTTCCTCTTACAAATAAAAAGTTGAGCTCATTAGGAATAAGACGCATATTTGGGTCAATACACTCAGGGGTTTTGCTGCTACACCCTTACTTGGTCTGGTATGACCACTAGCTTATGGTGGCTAACGGTAGCTAACGTTAGAGATATATTGCTGTGTGATATGTCTAACTGACATTACTGAGTCAGCTGCTGATTTTATTACTCTTCTTTACTTCTGATACTTTTACAGTTTTACCGTTATCCTGTAATTGCCACTTGTGGCTATAGTTGCCACTGTACATACGCTTAGAATGGACTTTACAGTGAAGCAGGAAATGCCTGTTGTTCAGCAGTTCAACTTCAACGGATCGATTCTGGATTTTTAATGAAGGAGAAGGAGTAGATATCGTTTTTTTTAACAATAACGATTTTAACAAGATAACTGAACTTTTGTGAAAATATATCAGATGCAAATTATTTTTCAAAGTACAGCAATTTATATACATGTTAAAACATGTCTAGAAGGGATCTTTTAAATATCAGTATATGTCTCATGAACATGTTCATCTGTACTTTACACAACCTATTTTATTAGGTGCCAACATCTCAAAATGCACAGTCTAACGCATGTAACAGAATGCTTAATGGGAAAGTCTTTTGCGCATACCTTATACGAGGTAATGTTAGGTTTTGTGGTGAGCCAATTAATCTAATCCACCTTGTGTCCATCTTGACATAGAAAGGCATAGAAAAACATGTTAAAGTTTCTGGGCAAAGGAAATGTATTCTTGTGAAGATTCATTCTTGCTGAATGACATTACAGTTATACTGTACTACACTCAATTGAAATAAATGTAATAATTTTGAATCTCTTTAGCGTTTGAAGAGATCTGGCTTTGTTCCAATTTTTATCTTTCCATTCCTACCCTATTCAACCATTCAGAGACATTTTATGAGCCCATACAATGCAGTCAAAGAAATACATTCCTTGCATGAAGGCACACAGTGAAAGATGTGATATGCACTCCAGAAATTCACGCAGGTTTTAGCTGAATATGGCAGTAATTTCAATTTAAATGAACATCCACATAATGTTCACAAGGATTAATATCCTATTTCTAGCAAGGTTGCAACTATGTCTAGCAAGCCTAGCAAGAAAATGTTGTTTCACTTTTTCCAATATGAATGGCAAGAAAGTGTGAGTAAGGTATAAGCTGAGCTCCAGGGGTGCCCCTAAAACTCCAGGCCCAGCTGGAGCTGTTCAACAACAGCTCTGACAAAATAAATTCCTATTACCACTGGCATGTTTCAAGGCTGTTGTTCACCCCTCAGCTCCCTGAATCGTTCGGTTTGCTGAGATCTTCTGATGCAGAGGAGAAGTTAAAATTTCAGCAATGTGATTCATTTTGACATGTCTCAGTAGAAAAAGCACAGGTGTAAATAATAAAATTAATGATGGCTGATTTCCATTCTGCTGCTTTAGTTTCAGGGTTCAGGTAGTGTGCATGCTGGCTAACATTAACGGATGGAGTCTTCACAATTATTGACTTCGTTAACACCTGTGCTTTTCCTACTGTGACAAGTCAAAATGTCTGCTGTGAATTAATTAAAAAAAGTCCAGACCAGACCAGAGATTCATTGTCATTTACGTAGGGCTGAATGATTTGAGAAAAATATACTGTATAATTGCAATTATTTTCTCCAGGTCTGTTTCTACTTGAAGAGAATCAGATAAAATTACCAATTTAACTCACAGTTATTAGGATATTACATTAGTGGTTATTTCATGAAGTCACATCTGACAGTGTTTGCTATCAGGCTGACGACCCCCTAATGACGCAGTTGACAGCTCTTGACTTTAGCTGCTTCACAGACTGACAGGACAGACTGCTGCACAGCTCAGAAACCCGGAGGCTCGATTCAGAGCTTTTAAGGTACAGTAATAAGCAAGTAAAGTTTATTTAGTATAGCACCTTTCACAGAGCAAGATCACAAAGTGCTTCACAATTGTTAGAAACAGTAAAAAGAAACAAGCAATAAAACATAAGCAACAGCAGACCTTAAAAACACCAAACCGCACGAGGCTAGACAAAGGCCAGTTTAAGTGAATGAGCTTAAAACAATGATATCATGACCTTAAAAATTTTAACGGAACATTCTGACAACAATGTAAACCAAATGTCAGCTATTTACACTCGGCAACTACTACTTCATGCTAACTACCTGTCTGGAATTGACATTAAGAAAAAAATCTAGATTGTCTTGAGCAAGTCCCACTACTCTGCTACTTTTATTTGTTGTTCGGCCAACTCATAGAATCAATATTATTTAGCTACAGCCAGTGGTGAAGAAGCTACTTTGAAACGGTGCCTATTAAGCTTAAAGTGGCGATAATCTATGTTTTTATAATAACAAGGTATCAAATGACAACGTGAAAGGGGTATCTTGTAGTAATGAATCTACAGAGAAATATCATTCGAATCTGCAGCTCCCCTCAGCTTCATGGAGCTTTTGCTTTCGCTCACTTTCACTGCTGTCTTAGCATCGTTTTCTGCTTCAGCAGGCAGCTGTTTTCAGTGAAAAACCTCTAAAAACCCACGTACATTACCTGCTAACCATTAAATGACAGAAAGCTGCAGTTAGCAACTAGCTTCTGAACATAGTGGAGCATTTAGCAGCTAAAGAGACAGATATTTCCCTCAGGAGTTGGTAGAGACCAAAAACAGAGCTAACAGAGAGTTAATATTGGACTTACAAGCTACTCAGAAAAAGCAGCTTGACACTGCAATTTTAATACAAAAACAATGAATTGTTCGGGCCCTACTTTTGAGTTGACCAGATGGTTTACTGCACTCAGAAAAACTGGTAGGAATTTAAAACACTCACTGAAATTATGTTTTGTTTCCAAGCAGCTCTTCTGTCTGCATAACTTGTGCCTTTGTGTGACTCTATTAAGTGAATGAATGTGGTCGAGCTTCATAGCCTACATTTTCTGCATTTCTCACCTACCTGTACTTCATAGGAGAATCTAAAATCATGCAAAAATCCAAATGTGAATAGGCTATAGGCTACACAACAAATGCAGTAATACAATCAAGTGCACCCAACCACATATTTGCATTAATCTCACACACAAACCACTCTTGCATAGTCATTGTAAATGCAATTTTTTATTTTTTTATGTCTCATTTATCCAAACAGGACAAAGTGATCCATGCTTTGGGCACTACCCTTGAAAGAGGTGATTTGCTGTGCACCTGCCAAAGGCCAAGATTAATCCATCTTCTTTTGATTGAGCTCATTCTGCCCTTCTGAAAACTCTTTTGACTTATAATCATAATCTGACTCATTTGATGCAGCAGGATAGCTGTGGCTTCCCTCCCTTTTTTTTTTTTTTTTTTTTAACAAACAGCCATTATCACAGCCATTATAAAGAACATGCCAGGCCTGTTTCTCCTATCTTTGAATTATCACACGGAGACTATGTTTACACAAGCACTTCAGACTAATTGAGAGGAAATATACTTGCCTGTTGATGTAACATCTGTCGGCTGATACTATGGTGTTGTTAACAGTTATGTAAAGCAATAAGGCTGATATGATAATACAGTCTCACACCCAGCGCTAGGGTAATAATTCTTTATTTAATATATAAAGTATTTCTTACCCCTGCAAGAGCTGTAAAAAATATTACCTCAAGAGTGCACTGCAGCTCATGCAGTAGGCTTTTTCTGCTACTAAATAAACGTAATGACACACTTTTAACCCAATCTAATAGGTAATTCTAACCATTCATAAATGCCAGGGGTATTAAGAACGTTAAAGGGTGTCAGAGCAGCCGCTGGGGGAGAGTCAGTGAAAGAAGGGGGCCATTGAGATAGCTGAACATCAGCCTTGTCAGAAGTCAAACTACCACAGCTATCAATTCAGGCCCGGGCACAAAGATGCTGTGTGTTTGCCTGGTTGGGGCAGAGCTGGCACTCTGTGATGTTTATTAGTGAGTAATAGCTCTCTTTGCAATCTTGTCAGGGGCGAGAGACACAGAGGATGAAGCGGTGCTATTCAGCTAAGGCTGTCAGTGCCGCGGCCATGAAAGTACGTGCACAGCTTTATTGCTAGCGGTCTTCAACCATGTCGCTGCCTGAGTCTGCTCGCTACATTGAGCAACATTTGGCCTTATGGGTCTGTTGTGGCTCTTTGCTCTTTGAGAAAGGCTCTTCTGATGACTTTATCACCGCACTGAAACATAACATAAAAGTGGTGGAGGCCGTAATTTTCTTCAGCAGAGAAGCTGCAACTGAAAATATAGTCTGACTCACAGGAAGTGGGCTGTGGGTATAAGCCTGCCATTGGCCGACTACTTAAGTCCGAGTTCTCCTCCCCTTCCGCTATCTGCGTGTCACCGTTTACACTATTTTGAAAGGGCACCGTCGCTGCATCCTGGGCTTAGCGCTGCCCAAGACGATTGTGATTGGTTTAAAAAAACAAGCCAGAGCGTTTTTTCCCCCCTATACCAGAATGATAATGGGTTCAGCCAGGCCTTTCTCCAGCGCTGGCACAGCACTAAAATGAAGTGTGGGGATAAGAGACTACTAAAAATAAATTGTTACAGATTAAATCACACAACACTATCATATCTATCCATCTTATTCAAGTATATTACGTTGCGTGGTTTGCTGCCACAAAAGGGAAATAAATTCCTAATGAGTGAAAACTAGTTGAAAGTGTCTCCCGGTGTCTCTGCCACAGAAACTGACTGAGGACTGTCTGAGAAAATGTTAACAGCCAGAGAAGAAAAGGAGGAAAAAGGAACGAAGTGAATAAACATCCGTAGGTATTATTTTCAGGACTGTGTGGGTGTGGTTTGATCTGATTTGACTGACAGTGGCTTTTTTCAGATGAGCAACCAAGCTAACAACTGTAATCAGATTCGGACACAAACAGAGCCCCACCCACTTCAAACCAGTGAGAGGAGCCCAGAAAAAAGCAGCACAAATGTTTAAATTGGAAAAAACAAAAGTTGTGTGTTCGTGTGGGGCCACATTGCTCATTGTGAGAAAATACGTTTTTAGGGCCTTTAGAGGGGCACTGCAGTGATTTAGTGTTGCACTAAAAGTTGGGGTACTCACAAGACAGATTTTTTTTAAACCTGGAGGCCAAGATATCCTGATGTTTGGTCAGTGTCCAAAAATGCTGGATCCTACACTTCCCATACTGCAAATCAATTAGCATCTTTTAATACTAGTAGTAAGAGTAGTACTAACTGATTCACTTGTAGTGTCATCACTGGAGAGGAACTTTAATTGATCACCCAGTATCCCTTTTTTTTTCTTTTCCTCCCCTTATCAGTGGCCCTGCGTCTGAGACAGCTTTGTGCACACTGTGATGACCGATGCATGGCGGCTCATCAGCATCACTGGTGGATGGAAAGACTGACTACACAGGCTGGGCTTGACTAAGATTGGCAGGTGCCTTGTTCACAAGGAGTAGTTGATGCCACAGGGCTGTGCCACGTGCAGCACCACGCAGAAAAGAGCATGCATGTGAAAAATTGTTCCCCTAAAATGAGCTGCATGATGGATGAAGGAGGAGCATTGAGTGACACTTTTTTTTGTTTTTTGTTTTTTGCCAGTATGCTGAGGCTCTGTCAATGAGACAGCTATTGTTGCTAGTGAGCGAAGAAGCAATTTACTCAAACAGAAGTATGGAACAGTTTCTGGGGATAATTTGCCTTTAAGTGAGGCTGAATCATGCCGACAAAGCAGAGCTCAGCTCGTGTCCGCCAGGGCATTGTTCACTGATTATCTACTGGTATGTTCATAGGTTTATTTCATGGAGAAGAGCTGAATACTAGGCTGCCCTATCATCTCATCAGCCCTGGATCATGGGAAGTATGATGACACTGTTATTTCAAAGGAGCAGTATAATAGATGCCCCACCCACACAAATCACATACAATGGATGGATGTGTCCCAGGAGACCGTTGTTTGTGTTCCATGTGAAACCATAAGTAATAATAAGCTGACTTATTTTAACTAAAGCAGTTAATGTCCTTATTTTAGCCCAAATCATGATCTTTTCCTAAACCTAACCAAACTGGAACTGTTGTTCAACATTAACCACATGTTGTTGTTACCATGACGACGACAGTCCGGTACGCCTGTATATGACGTTTTGGAAGTCACTGGCAAACTACCTATTTTGTCGTTAAGGTTTGAGGACATGTTTTTTCAAATAGCTCTCTACTGGTTTTTCCACTGGCTGGTAAATAAGCAAAGTACATGAACATATATATGTATTAGTAGTGTGTTGTTGCGCTATATTGTGAACAGGACATTGCATATCTGTGTAAAATCTCTTGTGGATTAAGTGGAGACTTTTATTTTGAAGAGTATAGGTTGGTCTTTCCAGGGTTATATTTTTTATTTTTGTAAGAAAGCTATAATTATGTTAATAATGTAGTTATGAGAGTAAATGTAGTTTTATGTGAAGATTGGTCACTTTTCTACAAAAGGAGAGATATTCTGGGTTATAACAGGAAGTATCACCATAGTTTTATTTTGTGAAGTTGTACTCCAGCGAGCGTTACTTCTTTTCACCCGGGCTTTCTCCTGTGAAGGTGCGGGGAGCATTTATGCAGGAGCCACCCTGTAAATGTGTGTCTCTTCATGATTCCAGTTGCAGTGGAAGACATTTGGCAAAAAATGCTTTGACCATCCCAGGAGGAACAATTACTACCTTTCACACAGCACAACTCAGAGTGAGATCCACTACCCATACATACATTAAAAAGTGGGAACTCCAATCAGAGCAAAAAGAAAATCCTTGGAAATTACTCCAAATTATTGGCTACATTAACAAAGTGCAATTTTTGACACCCCTGAGCAGCTCACTCCTTGTCCATTTATTTCTCAGGGGGAGATTAGAGGGGGAGACAGGAATAGGAGAGGCGAAGGACAGAAAATCAGCAGGGGAGTCACTATGTATAGCCTTCTGTCTTAATTTGCATTTTAAATTTGCTAACATGGAGACGTGCAAGATGGCGGTCACATGACTGATGGAGGTGGATGAGTTAATTCTAGCACTGGCAAGCCATTGCTATCTTACAGAGCAATATTGGGTGTGTGAGGCATTATCTGATAGTGCCACTCCATTTCACTTTGAGTGACTTTTTGAGGACTGTGCCAGTCCATGTGTTTCCATGTGCATGCATGTAACAAGTAGTTAATGCCCAGAGGAAAAGAGCATATGTGGGAAATGCTTGGCATTAGCAAATCAACGTTTAGCAATGAATGAAATCAAGCAAAAAATATAGCTTCAGGTCAGCACTGGCGGTCAGGTTCAGTTGGGTCAGGTCTGAAAGACACAGGTATGGGCCGGGTTCTGGTCTCAGTTTTAGGCCCAAGAAGAACTCTAGTTCTCACAGGAAGTGATGAGACTTTAGGGTGTAACTCCACCCTCAAATTCAGGTAGAACCCTCTCTTCCAGAAAATTTAAAAAATGCAATGAGTGAGGGAACAACTGTAAGAGGCGTGAACAACTGTAAGAGGCGTGGCCTTGTGGCTACATAATGTGTGGGTCAAGGGGACACTGACTGACACTGATTAGAGTCTTTTTTTATATACATTTCAGGTCCCAACCAGTCGACTCTATGTCAGCATTGGCCTCGCAGGTTCAGGGCTGATTTAAAACAGTAGATAGCGTGTTGAGCCATTTTCAACACATGAAATGCTGATTTTTATACATTTGGTAAGAAATGTCAGTATTAACACCAGCATTGATGTGTTTCATCACAGTACAGTCATATCATTTAGTTTACAGCTCAAAAAACATGTTGAAGTGTGCAGTACAACTTTAATAAAATTGGGTCCTAGCAGCAGTTAAGCAAAAAGTCATGGTCACTTCTCAGTCCAATCCAACTGATAAGTGACTTTTAAGAAGTGCTTAAACACTACACTGACGAACACCAGAGATGTTGCAAAAACATTACAGCAAGGATCTCGGACATCAGATATTGACTCTCTGTGGCCACAAGATGTCAGTTTAAATACTGGTGAGAACTCTAACCACTCTTAAACCGTTGCATTAAAAGAGGAGCCCAGACTTGTCATTGTTAAATATTCATAAGGTGACTATTTGTCAAAACAATTTGTTTACATTATCTTTCCCATCAGTGTGTGTGAGAGGCCCTGTCTGTCCCGTTGTGCCTCTATTCAGCACCCACTTCATACAAGCAACAAATTGAGGCTTTGTTGCCACTGTTGACATCTTAAAGATAGCCTGCTGTGGGATTATATGGGCTCAACGCCTGAGGCTGTGTGGCTTTTTTTTTCTGTGTTTGCTTCACCAGCAAAAGGAAAAACATAATACTAAGATACTGTTGTTTTTTTTTCCTGGCACAGATCGTCTGTTGGGATGACAACTCAACATCTCAATTCACACTAACAGTTCACAGCCATCACTGCATAGTGTGCATACTGGCAGAGACAGATCACAACCACTGGTTCATCAGATGGGATTAGCAGGGATACAGTATCACACATTCAGCTCCGGCACTGAATGATTTTTGCTGTGGGTTGATTCTTCTCTTTACAGTGTCGGTGAAACCTGCTTTGTGTTGGAATTTGCCGTTGCACAAAATGATCAGAGGCACACAACGCTATCCTTTATAGCGCTCACCTAATTTTTCTATTTTTGGCAGTTTTCCCTGCATTCCAGGATATGCTTGCCAGCAGCTTATTATAACTAATTACAGCCCAATTACACCACTTCATGTAATCATGTGGAACACAAGCCACGCAGTGCAACACATCTTAGTTACAGTTAAAGGGAGGGATGCCAACTTAATGGCTGTATTTACGCTATAGGAACAATATGGACTAATATCTGACTGGCATCTGCATAATCACAGACTCTTGTCAACACATCTCTGTAACATATTTGCTCAGAAATATGACTAAATGACACATAATTTACCAAGGCAAAACAATTATTCACATATTCCACAAATCAAAGGCTCAGCACAGCAAGGATTTTTTGCTTTTTTATTGTGATCATCTGAATAATGTATTGACTTATACTGAGTGCTTTGGTGATTTCTTTGAAGTAAATGTAATAACTGACCAGAGGGTGGTGTCAGATTGAAGGTCTGTTGTAGCCGATAAACAGGGTTTATCATATTGTGAGCATGAAAGTGCCAAGAGATGTGCGTGGCAGTATTGCATCGATTATTTTTGTGTTATTCATTATCTTAAGCCACGTGTGAGATTACCGAAGTCATTACAATTCACCCACTGGAGACCATGAATGGTTGGCTACCAAATTTCATAGGAAAGCATCCAACAGTTGTGGAGACATTTCACTCCGAACCAAATATGTCAACCTAATGTTGGCACCACAGGAAAAGTCAGGCGGTCACCAAAGTTATTAGGATTCATCCTCTGGGGACCATGAATGTCATGACAGTCCATCTAATATTTCACAATATTTCACTCTGGAGCAAAATGGTGGACTGAGTGACCAACGTTTCCATGAAGCCCCACTATTAGTGTGGCTCCATGAAATATGGGAATTTTTGGATTTAGTTACAGACATATGAGAAGTCACAGTATAGCATGTTGGACCCTACTGATGCAGTCGTACTGATGCAATACTGTATGTTGGTTCCTTTAGCAATGTAAACCATGTCAAAGAAAAAGGCAGTAGTGTATCTTTAAACTTAACCTCCAACCACAATCGAAAAATCAAACTGCATTGATGGGTGTGTCTGTGCTGTAACAACCACAGAGAACTCCACTGTGAAAAACATTTCAGTCTAATCCTCTGAAATTTCTCTCAACTGAATGCCCAACAAATAAGCAAAAGAAATGGTTGATGTTCAAAAGTAGTGCTGAGGGAACACTGTGCGCATACTGTAGGCACGTGCCGACAAAGAGACGTCAACTCAGTGCTGTGAGACAAGGACAGCGCTTGGCAAAGAAGCCATCAACACAGCAATCATCAGGGAGGACCCCAAAGGAGCACAGTGAGATTAAAAGACCGGCTATCAATTTATCAAAGATGCTGCTGAGAGGGAACTTCAACTTTAAAGCAGAATTGGGACATTTTCTGCCTAATGACTGCAATTTATGACAGAGCATGGATGACTTGGAAACTGAAATCTTGAGAGCCAATTATAATGAGCACTTAAAATTGTACCCATGCGAATTTTACTTGTTGGTGGTGCTAGCGATTCTGCACCAAAATGTGTTTCTATCTCCAGAGAATTCCAGTCAAAGAACCACAGAAATCCATACATTGGCACTCAAGGAGAACATAGTGTGACATGTGTCAAATGGGGTTTAAGGTGGATTTGAAAAGGAGAAAAATCAAACCAAGGCAGAAGGATAACATGTTAAGAATGATGCTTTTTGCTGCACAGTCAGGGTTTTCAGCAGCCAGTGAGCACAACAGCTTTGTCATAGCAAGACAAGTAGAATATCTCATTTCTTGTCTACCTTTTTCCATTTCCCACTGCGACAACCCCTGCAGCAGGAGAAAGACAGTCACCTGTGTGTAGTGGCTGTTGACCTTTTGGACCCAAAAGACTCACTGTCTTAACATACAATTCCATGAATAACAAGCCAGACTGCTGTCTTTTTGACCACAGAACCTTCATCCAGACAGGGTTTTTTCACTCCTGTTTGCCATTGACAGTGACTCATTGCTTCTGTGTTGTTTTTTTCTCCTCTCCATTATTTCTTTATTTTGCTCAGGGGCTTAAGATAAGCTTTTCCAGTCCCTCTCTAAATTACAGCTTCTTCACAGTGGCGACGTCCCCAGCAGAGCCTGAATGTTATCACTCCACAGCGGCACGAGGAGCTCTCCATTTTAGATCTCTGGAGCTAAACAGTTTTTGGGGCCCACCGCACATCAGCGAGTAAGAGGAGCCGGCCTAACAGAGATGCTGTCATACTCTCAGTGATAACTTCAGCAGTGGCTGTGTTCTTTCACAACACAGTGGGGGGGGAGTGCAGGGTGGTTATGTGGGAGCATTTGAGTACATGTTTGGAAAATGAACATTACCATTAGAAGTAACATTAATGCACAACATTAAAATGCTGTTAATGTGGATAAGTAAGTCTGCAAATGTCTGTTTGTGTGCATAAATGACCTCAGTGTGTGAAACATATATGTGTGCTATAAGTGTTTCACACATAGGTTACACATCTATCCAAGTATATTAATGGCACCCCAGTTTCTTGCAACCCAGTGGCACATAAAGTCAGTTCAATGTCATCCAGATGGCTCTGTGTCTGTGCAGCAGTGGATATATTTATTAGTTCCGCTTGTGTTGATTCAAACATAAGGGCATGCCGCATAGCAAGCATTCATTTGGTGATTTGCAGATTAAAACATAGATCTCAACGATAATCATTTATATACAGTATACATGTACTCTCTCTAAACTGGGCTAAATTAACTTGAAAGGGAATTTTATTTTAAATGTCTATGTTGACTATATTTCAACATTTCAACATGCTTCACAATAAAATATAGTCATTCTAATGCTGTTGAAAGAATAATTATATATAACCCAGAGGGCCAAAACACTTACTTTTCAACAAAAAGCTAATAAGTGAGCCTGAAGTTGGGATTTTGTCAAACTTCTGACAGGGTCAATAATGAACTTACAGCAACTTAACACCAGCTGAAAATACAGTGGTTTAACTTCTCCACTTTGCTGCAGCGATGTGACGGTGTACTTCAGGGTGTGTCAGTACACCATCACATCACTGTTTATCATGTTAACAGTTGCAACAGAGCACACTTCTGATAATAACGATACACATCCGTGCTTCTGGGTGTGGTCAGAGGCAGTGAAACACTACTTTTCAACCAGGTATTAAATTACTCTCATTTTTAAACCAACATGGATGAGAAATCCGAAAAGTGGAGGAAATCAGAGTCTAATCTTGCCTTCCAGCAGATCAGCACCTTGAGTCGAGACTGTTTTGTGTGCTGTGATGTTGTTTAAAAGCCAAGTATTTTATCATAGAAAAGAAGTTAGGAGAAGGAGAAACATTTGTGAGAAAACCACCAACACAACCACTACTGTTACTATTAAATTGTGTCGTGTATCAGGGCTAATCACTGCTTGTTAGCATGTTGCCAGACCCTGCACGATGACACCTCTCTCCTCAGAGGCTGTGGATGATGGAGCCTGTGAGCTGTAAACTGTTAGATTTTGGGGTACATTACACCACGGAAGGGCATGTCACAGTCAACTAGTGTGTGTGATTTGGAGACACTGAGTGCAATGCACTGTGGGACAGGCATGGAAACTGAAACTCTACCATCTTTTTTTTTTATTTAACATTGCGGAAAAACAGCAGTTTCAGGAAAATAATTTATTGAATTTCCAATTTCGATCTGAAAAAAAATCACACAAATTGTACCAACTTTAAATAAATAGTCTTGGTCACTGAACATTCGTTATATCCGTTACATATCCATCATATCCCCCCCAGGAAGTATATTTTTGTCACATGACTGCCCTCTACTCAGTCTATCAGCCGTAGTGAAGGCTCTGTGAGCAGAAAAAGCCTAAACTCTGAGGCTTTTAAAATGTAAAGGTTTGTTGAAATACAGTAGCTTGAGTGGGCTGGAACTGCTGACTATGATGAATGAACCCGCCATTAAATGACTGGGTCTAATGTATTCAAAAGTGCAACAAAAACAACAACATCGGAGAATTCATGTGGGAGAGGAGAAAGCAGAATTAGAATGTCAGCTCTCAGTGTTCACGGGCCGGTTGAATCTGGAAATCAAACAAAGGAAAGAAGGTGAAACATAAAGGGAACTTAGCCTTTGTAATCTGACTCATGGTATAATTTTTTCTAATGTATTTAAAGTGCTTAGAGTTTGAGTCATGCCTCAGACACACTGTCGCCCATGCTGGTTCCATAATTATTGCACCAGAAAACGTCTTCCCACTGACTTGAAGTGTTCTGAAGTTTCACATCCGGAGCGGATTGCTGTATCACTGTGTCCCCACGGTCATATCTTAATCTTCCGACTAGTGTTTCACAAAGACAGAGAGCCGTCGCCAATGTAAACTCCCCGAGGTTCTCTCTCCAAAGCTCCACAATGGCCCTGCCCTCAGAGTCTCACTTTGATATACTCTGGAGTCAAGTGCTTCCCACTGAGACGACCAGGAAAAGCCACATCACAGCACAGCCGGGGCAGCGTGGCCACCAGGACACAGCACAGGCAGGTGAACTAACACCAGTCGAAATGGTTTCTTTGCAAGGAAGAAAGAAAGTGTATTCTCATTCACTCTTCCATCATTCACTTTCAGGAGCTGCATTATTTTAGAGAGTTATTTCTAAATTATGAGAGCTTGTGGAATGAGAAAAATGGAATGGATTTTAAGGTGACTGTAAGGTGAGTCTTTGCAATAACATGGTTTATTGTCAATCCACCGTGTTTTTAACTTTTTACCACCCACTGTTCCAGAGTGGGGATTTCTGCCCCTACAGGTGAAGAAAAAATACGAAGAAAAAAAATGGGGAGTGTTGCATTGGGTCAAGTACAATAGTGTTTGTAATAATTTTCTACTTCTTTACGTCAGTAAGTAAAAAAAATCAGGTGCTCTTTAAGGATGGGGACAATGGTCAAATAAAAATGAAAAAACAATGACTGTCCATATATATAGGATCTATCTATCTATCTACCATAACGTTGTCAGACACTTTGAATAACAATCCGAGCCTGTCAGTGGCAAAAACAAGCACTTTTAGTGGATGTACTTTTAATGGGCGCAATTGCCCCAAAGGACTAGGTTACAGTCATTGCAGCCCGTTCGCAGTATGACTAATGACTAATACTTGGAGGTGAGTATTAGTCATTTAGACCCCAAAATTTGTAAAACTAAATAAATAAATAAAAATAGGGCCCAGGTGTAAAAATACCGGAATTTCCCTTTAATAATATTAAGATATTTGAGGATAGCTGTGACATGGGTGGGAGCTGAGGATTTTTTAAGGGTAGGGTTACAAAGAAAAAAAAGGCAGAATAAGGAGCTCTCTAGAGCCACAACTCTCAATTATCTTACAAAACCACCCTTAACATGAAGTCCAATGCTACAAATGTAGCTGGGCAGCTGATGTCTCTAAATGCTGCATGCAAGTGTCAGCTTCACTCTGCACATAGGCTGTGCTACAGCAGAGCTGTGGTCACAGGCATAATTTTAAACAAAGGACCAACTCAGTGACAACAGGAGCAATGATTAAATTCATTAGGGAAGTGTCTCCCTCTAATGCACGGTAATTTGAGGCGAATAAACGCCTGAAAAAGTCCTGCCGCTTTACTGTATATGCATTATTTCACAACAGATCAAACGCATCCGACCGCCTGCATGTTGGCTCCTCCTAGCCTCTGTTTTCTGTGCAGCCGGCTTGTTCATGCTGGTAAAGGTGAGTTAATTAACCCATGAGGGAGAGTTTCCTGGAAAGGAACCAAGCTCTTGTTTTCTCCACACAGCAGACTCGGAGATGAGAGCTATGCTGAGACACCACAGAGGGGTTAAGGCTAAATTTTATAGTTATTTTCGAATTAATTTTTGAACTTCAATTGCCCTCCACCCTAGCGATTCCATGTGAACCAGAACTAAGCAGGAATTGATCCCCTCTCTATTATTATTACACTGTGTGTGGAGTTTAATAAAGTAGTCCTCCCCTTCCCATTCCCATTCCTCCCACCTCTCTTATAATTTCCCTCGCAAAAAAACAACAAAAAAACCCCCACCAACTTTCTAACATTCTCTGGGAGCCTTCTGTGCATGTCGAGCTTCTCCCCAAGGTAAAACTGGCCTACTTCTCTGTGCATCCTCAGCATCCATCTGTCGTACCCGTAAATTGCGTTTGTCTGCGATTGCAGGTTATCTCATCCGTCAAAGCAGGCCTATCAATTTCACGGAGCACTCTCGACAGAAGGCATTAACCCTCCAGCATCATTCCGGCATTGAGCATTGACAGACAATAACTGCTTGTGATATCAACATATCAGATGAGCACTACTGACACTTCTGTTGTGACTGTTAGCAGTGAGAAACTAAAGGCCTTGAATACAAGTGAATACAAACAGAGTAAAAATGAATGAAACAGTTCCTGCTCACGTTGTTGTCTGCATGATTATCCAGTTTAAAAAGGACAATAAGCTACATTTAGCAAGCCACAAGCTAAAATGGAAACAATAGGTGCATCTAATAAAACTCCTTGATTGGGCTGCTTTGTAGCCAACAGCCAAGAGGTAATCAAATTGAAGGATTTTGTTGAATTTAAAACTTTGTGAGTTATGTATGAAGCATTTTTGCGCTGGCTGTTATAAGGTGATGGTGATCACAGAAGGGAATTCAATTTCAAATATCAGTATGTGCATACTATGTTAAAACAGATGCATATTTCAGTATATGGAGAACTGTAGCATTCCCTGGAAATGATTTTAAAGGGGTACTCCAGCAACTAAGTATTGCACTTCCATATAGTTGGGGGACTTACAAGAGACATATTTTGTATTAAAAAGGTCAAAATTGAAGCAACAAAGGCCGAAATATACTGACTTGTAGTCTTAAGCATAGCTCAAGCTCCCAAGACACTGGATCCCACTTTTCCCATAATGCAAAATCTTTCATTAGAGAGCAAATGCCCTTTTCATATCATATTTTAATTTTGATATTGTGCAATGACTTTCAATGACTGTACAGTGTTTGGGTTCTTTGCTGTTCAGGACAGTTACGCTGTGACAGGATATAAAATCAATCATCTTCTACAACTGCCTCGGACGTTAGAGGAACACTCCTGGTTTTACTGTGGTAACCTCATCATAAAAAGCTTTTCCACTTACCGTATGCCATAACAACAGCGAACAGCAGCCTGTGTAACAAGAGTGTCAATACACATAAACCTGGACCACCTCAGGATTCTCAGGTCCCTTATAACTACAGTGTTTAACCCCATATGTAGGCTGTAGACCTCTGTTTGTTCCAAATAAAAAATACAAATGTAGCCAGTAGTTATTTAGGAATGATGTAGTTTGACTATCCTCATTTTGTTATCATCTGTACTCCAATGTTAACAGTATATGGTAATTTTATAATAAGCAGTACATGGTAATTTTGAAATAAATCACAGCATATTTATAAAATGCTACAGAACTCATTACCCCATCTTTCCCCAACCTTAGCATTGTTGTTCAGCAATGGTCATTCTGTACCCCATAAATCCCCAGATTGTTACCCCCTTATTCCCTAACTTCACATCAGTGACACAGTAAATTGGGAAGAATTATGCTGTACGATGCGGGCCGTAATCTAAAGCATTAACAAATACTTTATACAACAGTTTTCACAGGCTGAGTAAACTGAACTCAATGTGTAAAACTCAGCTAAGTGACTTTGATTTGACTTTAAACCTTGTTTAACTTTTATTCATTTTAAAAAAAGGATCTTACTATGAGTCATCGGGTCACACACAAACACGTTTTTCTTTCAAAGTGAGAACAGTTTTTGGTTATTTCATATGAGAGGTTTCTGTATGTGTGTTTTTGTCTGTGCTCCTCCCACTGGTTCGAAGTGGGCGGGGGTCTATTAGGAAAATGTGATGCCATGTGCTCCCGTGCACCAATCAGGATCCAACAACATTTGAAGCAGAATCTGGTGACAGTTAGCGAGTTGTTTGATCACTGTCGGTTACATCTGATCAAAGCACACCCACGCAGTCCTGATGAAGCAGATTAGCTGAGTTTTTGAGTGTTAAACTATGAAAAATAAATAACTTTTTTTTACTTTTTCATTGCGTATTTACTCATTAATGTTTAAAGCTGCTATAAGTGACATTTTACAATAACAATGTATCAAATGGCAATATCATAACAATATATAGAGAATTATCACCCACATCTGCAGCTCCCCTCGGCTTTATGGAGCTTTACAGCGAGTTTCAGCTCCTTGTTTAGCTGTCCAGCCCACAACTTTATTGTTGTGGTTCGCTTTCACCGCTCTCATAGTGTAGTTTTCAGCTGCAGCAGGCAGTTGTTTTCATAGAAAAGTTAGCGACTAGCTGGTTAACAGAGACAGAGCGCAACGCGTCATACTCTGAAAGCCACGCCCACCGGAGGGGAAAACAATCGGCGCCACAATATGCAACCAAGGGCTGAAACGCTAACAAAATGCCTGTAGCTAGCTAAAAACATTAGATTTCAGCATGTCAGAGGATTATTTTAGCACCAGAGAGGACAGACTCAATATTGTGGGTCTGTCTCAGTGTCCCTTCTCAAGCTAAGCTACTGTAGTTAGCTAAGGCACTTGCAAACATAACACTGCATAGCTTTCTGATTTAGCCACATTCCACTGCACAAGTTGCTTTAGCTTAACTTACAGCAGTATAGTTAGCCTAAAACTGACATCTGGATATTTGACTGAGCAGTGACAGAATGCTTGCTGCACGTAGACATACTGAGTGTCAGGACCCCACAGTGTTCCCATTCTTCCTCACGTCTGGATCATCTTTTGTCTTCTTAAAGGCTCAGTTTTTGGGTTTGGCAGCTTATTAAAACTTAGTTCTGGGTTCTTTACCCTGTTGGCAGTGCATCCCACCACACAGCAGCTTTTAGGCATGTTGCTGTTTACCAGCAGACCAAAGTGACAAGGAGGAACCTTCACACAATACAAAGTCAATGGAGAGCGATGAATTTTTCTCCCCTCCGGTGTGGGCGAGACTTAAATGTGCTCTGTCTTATTTAGCAGCTAAAGAGCCAGATATTTCCCTCAGGAGTTGGTAGAGACCAAAAACAGAGCTAATATTGGACTTGGACATTTATCAGGTGGACACAAACACGACTCCAAATGAATGATTATGTTGCTCTGTAACTGCTGAATGTGTAAATAAGTTCACCTTATATCAAGTTAAAGGTGATGATATGTAGGTGTGCTCACAGAGTGTTTCTGCTTGCCCCAAAATCACTTATTGTAGGTAAATGTTAGAGAAATAGCCCCTTTTCAATTTTGTGTTGAATTTGTGCACTGAACTGATACTGTAAATAATAAAAAAGGGATATTAAGGCTCTTTATTCTTCCTTTAGATTAGCTATTTTTGGTCTATCCACAGACTTTCATTTTAGACTCAATTTAAATTACAGCGGCTATGGCAATAAATAGGGTGCACTTGTCAGTGAGTCATTCTGAGTCAGAATAATTCTGTTTTCATGAATAAAACACGTTGAATCTCCTCAGTAAACTACAGGGTTTTACTCGGCAAAACTTCCACATTCTGTGTTCTTAAGACAAATCCTTTGCAGTGTGATTTTTAGGAGAATACCAGCCATTAAAATGTCGATAAATGCCCCATTGTGGAAGTCAAACCGTCCCCTCCTACTGCTGTTTTACACTTCTCTGCGCTGTCCATGGTGCTGAACAGCCTCGACCGGCCGAGCGGCACTTTCTAAACCTCCACATTCAGATTTCTTATTGAGTGCCATGCTACCACTTGTAATCCACAAGAGGGTGGTGATTACAGTGGGTGGTGGCGTTACACTGCTGCCCGTGGTGCCTCATGGCGGCCATCTATCCCTTAACCAGACACGCACACGCGTATGCGCATACGCACACACACACACCCCAACATTTTCTCAAGACGTGAAGTGACTGCTAGTTTAATAAAATAATCGGCACACAGGGAATATAATTCTCTCAGAAGCGCGCGAGTGCGCACACACAAACCGTCCATTCGTGCAACTAAAGGGAGTTTAATAAACATCTTAGCCTACTGTAATCACAAGGGAACATTTTGGAAAGAGTATGCCCCCCCCCCCAATATCCTCTCTCTCTCTCTCTCACACACACACACATACACACACAGGCAGACCCACAAAACAACGCGCACGTTTATACACACCCAGGATTAGTATGCGTCGGACACAACTATCCAACCTCTCAGCTTTCTTGATTTCTGTGCATAAATGAAAACAATCGCACGTATAGCCCCGCTGCACTGAACAGATTTCCACCGATCGGCTTACTTTCTGTTGGAAACCTTTAATTGTCCGAGAGTGTGAGCCAGCCTCCAGTCCATTAACACACATGGCTTTCATTTCAGGCGATAAAAATCCAGAGCCTATGAAACGTTAGTGACAACCTCAGAAACAATATTTTGCATTTAAATCAACATCAGGGCATTAGAATTTGTAGGCAACCTAGTTGCTACAGTAGCAAATCCTAGTTACTGTACTGTAACCAAAAGATCCACCACATATAGATGAAGAAGCAATATGATAAACTACTAACTGCTAATCGAATCTGTGCCAGTCAGAACTCTTGCATGTATCACACAATTTAAGGTCATTTCTTACCTTCAGAGACGGACAAGTATCCATTGTGTGTCACCGCAGGCTCTACACGGTATATTCTGTTTCCCTGGTTCGAGGCTACAGCCGCTCCCTTCCCATTCATGCACTAATTCCAGGAGACGAACTGCAAAACCAGCTGCATAGCCAGCCGCATGTCGCTTCTTCTCTTGCACTTCTCTCCTTGACAGATTTTTCCGCCAGCAGATTCTCTGGAAACCTGCGCTTTTGCCGGGAGCCAAGTTGCCACGAAGAGCTTCACAGCATATTTGTAGTTTCCCCTTCAAGTAAAAATAACCAGCTCGCTGTGTGTGTGGGCTCGTCTATGTATTTCCATGTGTTTCTTTGAGAGAGTGTTGCTACATGGCACGGGCGTTTTTCTATTTCCTCCCCGCGGTGCTGTATAGTTAGTTGTCAGTGAAATCACAATATGTCCTTGTAATTGTTTGCTTCTCTTTGGCTCCTAAACGCCCATCCAAGCCGAAAGTTAAAAAAAGAAGAAGAATTAAAATAGTACATCCAAAAGAAAGTTGTTTGTTTTCAGTAATTCAGGAGTTATTTGTTTGTCCAGGAGCGAGGAGATGGAGAGGTGCGACGCTCGGTGCGAGGTCTCTGCGCTAGAAAGACTGCAATGGAGCGGCTCTAGAGCCCTAGATGGCACAAACACCATTAAGTATCACAGAGCCCACCGGGAGGAGAGGCAGAGGGGGCAGAGACGGGCAGGTCAGCTAGAAATACAGTGCCTTTACGCAAACAGACACTGGAGCGAGATTGTGGCGATGAGTATGCGTAAAGAGCCACTTTGGCACGGTCCGCAGCGAGTACCGTGTTGTCTGCAGGGGATTAAGGTCCGACCACGGATTAGTGTGTGCTTAGCGGTGTTTAGCGTTCACAGCAACAAAGTAGCCTATCAGGAATGTGGGCAACCTTGGTGTTCTATATTAGTTGTCAGTCCCTTAAAAATGTTAAGATAAATCAATTCCAAAACTGCTGGTTGCATCCTGTGTGACCTTCAAAAATCAGGAGAGCTCACTTCCGTCTTGGAACACTGACACAGTAGGCTCCTGAGTGGTGAATGATTAAGGAACAAATCAGCTAACAGATAATTATTGAATACTTAATAGTTCCTCAATTACAGAACTGAGGACTATGTAGGTCATGAAGTTACTTAAGAACAGACTGTTAGATCAGTGTTTCCAAGTGGTGGAATATAGTACATTAAGTACATTTACTCAATTTTATTCAAGAGCTGTGATTATTATAATACCGATAGGGGTCATTCCCCATAATGTGTACTTTAATTTTTGATACTTTGAATACATTTTGTGGCAAATACTTAGTATAAATAAGTATTTATTTAATAAGGAAAAACAATCATGTTCTCTTTGGTTTTACTAGTTATGAAATAGAAGATTCAAATTCTCATTAAATAAATACATGTTTTTCTTGTTTTGGTAAAGAATGTCTAATATATGGAGCTAATTTCAGCATTCATTAACAAAAAAAGCTGGTAAAATGCTTGCATTGCTTGAATGAAGTAATTGTTAAACTCATTCATTTATGGAACATGTATTATATATTAATGTTTATGTATGTATTTATTAATATCATATTAGCCTAAGATATTTTTAATCAAATTTAAATGGAGATTTTGGTAGTATTGTAAAAGTCACACTAAACATATTTTATCAATATGTATTTCTGAAGATATGTTCCACTGAACATAAAGTGTGACTTCAATTGAAGCTTTTAATTTCTGCATTTAAGATTTTTTAAAAAGCGGTGACAGGAAGTAGCCACATTTACGCACATGCGCAGAACAGAAGAAGACACCATATTTTCTTTATTAATATTTAACCCAACAACATTCTTTTCCTAACCTTAACTGAAGTCCTTTTGCCGCCTAAGCCTCAATAAAATGTTGCCAGGGGACATAATCCAATTATGTTTGCAATTACCTTTCCCATCAAAGTGCTAACGGCAAAACAAATTGGTAATATCTAAACGTAATTTCTATGAGAGAAGATTGTTGCTTCTGTATGCAAGTCTAAGGTATTCCTTATTAAGTGGACTATCCCAAGTGACCTGGGCACATTCAACTGACTGATCAACCTCTTCAGGAAAAGGGACTATAAAGAGGTGTTCTGTTATTTGTTGACTCCAGTTAAAGTGAATCCATTGATGTCTTTAGTAGGTGGACATCAGAAAAGATTTTTGTCCTCTAGTGTTCCTGAGCAGAAAAGGCTCCCTGGCAGCTGTTGAACTCTGTAGGTGAAGTGGAAGTCTCTCCCTCCCCCTGTCTTTCCTTTTCTTTGCCTCCCTCCGTTTCTGTATTGATGCAAACACCAGGAGACATGGCTGCTGTGCCTCTCTTGCCCACTGTGCCTTTGATCTGTGTTTAGATCCTCTTTTCAAATCCACTTAAAGTAACATTCAGTGGGCTAAAATGTCTTATTTCAATTAGTTCAAATACTCTTAAAGAGAATTTGAGATTTTTCAAAGCAAGCAAAGATATAAGTGCTGTACTGTGTAAAAGCTACAGCTCTGCATATAGATCACAGCTGCTTGCAAGCCGTTTTAATTGTCCAGTTAAAATTGCTGTCATAGTGCAGTTACTGGTGGAGAAAGACTGGGGCTGTTGCTCTGTCACTTAGCGTCTGATTAGCTTAGCTGCGGTTCAGAACGGGTGCAGCTGAACCAGAAGCTGCTAAAACCGCAGCTGCGTGCTAAACTGGACCTGATTGCTGTGTCAAAACGAGCACCGTTTCAGCTGAACCGCAGCTAAACCAGGTGTTTGAGCCATCCATCACAGGACTGTCAGAGAACCTCAACATCATGTAGCACACTGGGAGTAGGCGTGTGTGGTGGCTTACCAGCATGCACTGGGGCAACTGGAATTATCATTATCATCCTCTTGTCTTTGTTGCTGCGCTGCTACTGGTGTTATTGTGTTCTGATGTTCCCAATCACATTAATGTACAATTAGTCAATACGAGTGAGTGCGATTACACTGAGTGATGTGTGCATGATAGTCGAGATTCTAACCTTTGACAGTGATGAAAGTGATCTGATGACTCCATGATTGTAATAAAATGTGTTATCAGTGTTGGAGTGATGAGATCACTCCAACACTGATAACACATTTTATTCCAGCAAAGAATCACATCAAGTGAAAAACTGTCTCCTAGTATTTTCCCATCTCGACACGTCTAGTAAATATTTCAATCAAATGTTCATATACACACACAGTCATATCATTGCCCCTGTGATTCTTTTCAATCTACTGCAGCATCAATAATCATGAATATTTGTCCAGTGAATACAATGGAGCCAGATTTTATCATAAGGAATGTCCCTGAATCAGAGAGTGAGAGTGATCAGATCTCTTGAAGCATCCAGAGCAGAGGATATATACAGTATTTGGTATGGATGCAGTTATACTCAAAGAGAGCTCAGTACGTCACTAACCAATCCTATTACCAAAATCACTAACCTCTCAAATCTCAGGGAACCTTTCCAAGTGTTCGGAAGTCAGCTGTTGTTCCAATATTCAAAAGTTTTCTATCTGTAATTACAGGCCTTTCCACATCCCATCTAAACCCAATGCAGTTTGGCTTCAGAGCCAACAGTTTTTTCACAGAAAAAAAAAAAAGAATCTCTATTGTATAAAGGCGGTGTTGTCAGAGCTTTGTTTCTTGACCTCAAGAAGGAATTTGACACTGTTAATCATAGAATTGTCATGTCTAAGTTATCTAGCTTAGATCACACACCCGCGGTAACAGTATGACACAAGTTGCTAATGTTACGAGACATCGTAGTGCTGGCAGCAGGAGAAGGACCCAATAGCAGACAGGCACGGAGGCTCAAGAAGTTTCAAAGATTACTTTACACTTACTACCAGGTACAAGCAACCAAGCAGGTAAGTCCAGGTTAGGGGAACAGAAGCACGAGGTAGAATCCAGCTCAGTACAGAACACATACTACACAAGAACCAATACAATGAGCCAGAAAGGAATTTGGCTGGCGACGGAATCAGGGGCAGGTGTGAAAATGGGAGCAGGTGAGGCTAATCAAATGGAACGAGGGCAGAACAAACAGGAAACAGGAAAGACAATACTTCAAAATAAAACAGGAAACAGACAAAGACTACGAATCATGACTGCTAATGAACTCAAACTCCATGGTTGATGTAACAGCATGGTTAAAGCACTGCTGTTTGACACTAAATGTGTCTAAAACAATATGCATGTTTTTCACCAAGACAAACAGTTCTAGTGTAGCCAGATGTGTTTGTATCTGGGGAGAGGCTGCAGGTCGTATCTGAATGCAAGTACCTAGGGAGTTCTGATCGATTCTAGCCTTTCCTAACTAATATGTACATGTTTGTCCTATGTACAAGATTGTACACAGCTTAATTTCTCCTCCGCTCAGGTGCACCAAGAGAGGATTGCATTATCCCACTGAAAAAAAGTGTTTTTAGCGTTCTCTGTTAAAGCAGCACTAGAATTGAACTCTATCCCAGCAACTATTAGAGAACTGGACACACGCAGTTTTAGAGCTCATTTAAAATGGTTAATTAGCACTCAGCTCTGTCAGCACTAAAACTCAATTGAACCTTACTGTCTGTGCTGTGAATTTCCTTTGCTGTCTTCTGTCACCTGTTCTCATTCAATTCAGTTTTATTTATATAGCGCCATATCATAACAAAGTTATCTCAGGTCACTCAGAGCAGATCTAGACCGACTCAATTCCCACCAAGAGCAAGCACTAGGAGACAGTGGCAAGGAAAAACTCCCTTTTAACAGGCAGAAACCTCGAGCAGAACCAGAACCAGAACCAGGCTCTGGGTGGGCGGTCATCTGCCTCGACCGGTTGGGTTGAGAGAGGAGGAGAGGGAGAGAACATACAGTAGTACTGTACTACATACAGATGTGAAGTAGTAGTGGTGGTAATGGTATTGATGTTAATTTAAAAAAAGCAATATAATAGTAATACTGATAAGAGCGATAACAATAATAGCAGCATGCTTGTCTTTTATCGTGGTTTTGCTTTTATTGCGTCAGAGCGATGTATGCATTTTATATACTGTATGTGCCTTTTATGTCTGTCTTATTTAGTCCATTAACTTTAATTTCCCTCGTTTCGTTGCTCTGCGTGTCTTGTATTGTGAGTCTTTGTGTTGCATGTTTTAATGGTACCTGGGATATGGTGTAATGTGTCTTGAAATATATTTTTTATTAACATTAATATTCTCTTTTCTTTTTATTATTCTGCATGCTTATAAACTTTGTAATTTGAATCTTATATTGCATTTTAGAGTGACTTTATAACATCTGTCCAGGGACTAAAATGAAAAATAGCCTCTTTGCTAACTCTGGTGCATTTACAGCAATGTTGTCCCTGTTAAACAAACCAAGAAATAAATAAAAAAACATCACTAAACATATTATTTGTTTCTGTAACTTGTACATTACTGGCAAACTGACCACATGTCCTACTTGCAGGCACTGGACTGGACTCGCGTACACATCAACACAAAGTTCATTCAGTGGGTGGAGCGCACGTGGCCGAGCAGCGTGGAGAAAAAATGGCCAGCGCAGGAAAAAGAGAAAAGGTGGAGCTGAGATGGACCGCATTTAAAAAAGGAGAAAAGCCCGGGATGAAAGTACTGCTGAATGACAGATACGTTCACAAGCAAGGGACATGGTTAGTGCTTAAAATGCCCTCAGCATGTCATAAAATCACAACTACCCTTTCTGAGTTGATTCTGTGTTTCAAAAACTAATAAAATGGGATCAACACTTAATCATGCTCTGTCAGGTGGAAGTGATCCAGTTACTCAGAGCCACCAGAGCTTCTTAATGAACACAAGTCCAGTCAGAGATCTGAGCAAATGCCAGGTGCAAAACAAACTCTTATTTATGCAAGTGCAACTGACTAACTTGAAACTGAGGCCACTTGGCTGTTTTTAACTATTTTGTATTATGCACAGTTTGTGTGTAGCAATAAAAAAAATATGCTACTGGTATAAACAGTAAAGAGAAAATATTTCTACAAAACGTACAGTAGATACATGGTCTGTTATTATGTGTTGTGATTTGCCTGTGAGCACGTTAGATTCCCGGCCTGAATTATTATCCCAGTCCGTCCCTGACACTTGATTATAGTGTTGCCTTCAAAGGAACAAAGGAACGTCTACAGGAGTTTGTGACACGACACAGCAACCTGGGTTCAGACGACCACAGGAGCGTCTGTGCGAGGACACAGACGCTACCACAGCTAAGCTAATGGCAGAGCAGCAGCCCCACAATGTTGACAGCACACAGGCTGTGTTTCAAACTTTGTGCTCATTTCACAATGCTTTATGAGAGTGGTGAAAAGGTTAATAAACCACACCATTTTTTATTTCATTTTGACACATAGCTGCAGTTGTTGTGACTCTTGTGCATAGCCTTTGAGCTATGGAGAAGTCATTACAATAATGACTCCAAACAAGGCTTTTAGCTTCAGTTAAATTACAGTAAAAGTGCAGTAAGTAGGCTGTAAGTGTCCCTGTGTAAATGGAACTGGAGCCAAGGGCTGTTCCATTTAGTTAAATCACATTTCAAGACCAAACTGCCAAAATACAATTTTCACAGATAGTGGAGAGTGTGTGCTGTGGAGAGAAACGTTAAAGGACACGAAAACAAGTTAGGACAAAAGCAGGCAGTAAACAAGACACAATCAACTGCCTCGTATGTATTAAACCGCAAACATGACGAAGTCATGACAACAAAGGCAAAAACATAAAAAGCAGGGGTAATGAAATAAAAAATGCAGCATGCAATCAGCAGCTGCTGTCGGCAGCTAAGACAGCAGCGATTACGGTTTTCAGTAGGATACAAATGGAGGCCGGGTGGAGAAATCCAACAGCAGAGATTAAAGTAGTTGAGAGAGACTGGGGCCCTTTGATACACTCTTTAAAGCACTCTTTGACCTTAAAACTTGGTCTATGTCGACGTCTTTCAAGTCACATTATTGTCAAAGCAGCTTTCTGGAGAACAACCAACCACACTCACCACTTTCAAGGTTAAGGCTGGTATATTTTTATCTTTCTTATTGTCAGCAAATCCCATGGAAAGACCAAAACCAACAAAGACTTGATATTACTAACAAGTATTGTCTGTGTAGCCAAAATCTCAAACATCTAAGAGCTCCATTTTTGTCCAAAAACTATTAAAACCACATCAGTGAGCCACGCTGTTGCACTGGAGTTTATTACCATGAACAAACACTGTAGTTTGTTTTTGATTCAATCCAACATACACCTTCCTGCTGACGCTAATATTTACTTGAGCCGTGGTTTCTAACCTTTTTACATTATGACCCCTTAAAATTACACAATTACTTGCATTCGCTAGCAGATGTTTGCAATGCAATATGCAAACTTCATTTTCAGAAATGCCATTTAGAAAACTGGAAATATTTAAGTAACTTTTCCCCCTATTCCCTGTATTGAATTAATTTTCCTTGTACGTTCAGCTCAGGTACATGCAGTGAAGGGATTTAAAGACACTGACCTTTTGCACCCTTGAACTTTTGGGATTTTGCACTGGATAAGTGTCACGTAGAGTAGTGTAGGCAGAAGGGAATGGACCCAAATGCAGACAAACAGGGACGCTAAAGCAGTTCAATTATTTATTTGTACTAAAGGAGCTTACATGCAGGTACAGGCAGGCAGGGAACTGGTAACAGGCAGGTCCAGGTTACAGAAGCTCAAAGAAACATGCAAAGGGCAAGACAGGAACACAGAAACTAAGGACATAGCACTTTTATAAACTTCCTTTTACAGTATGTAATGCTCTTTTAGTCACTGTCCTTCATCTCCCATCGGCTTGCAATTTACTTGTTCTTACTTCTTACTTGTTTGTGTTAAAAATCAGAACTTAATAATAACAACACAGATGATGAAGATCAAATAGAATTGCTTGTGGAAATGACAAATAGAATGTGAAAACAGAGTTTGAAAATGCTGGAAACTCACAAAAACCAGTGGCTTTCTACTACTCTCCTGGCGAAAACATGCAAGGTACTCCTCCTGTTTTTGCCAGTTGCCACATTAGAGTGCCGTACACCTGATGATTTGCATCTCAATTCCCACAGCTCGTCAGTAGAAAGTGAGGAAGAATTTCCAGTTTCACCCCTTGACAGTTTTTGTCTTCTATGTTTTTACGGTAAGCTGACAATGTTATGGTGAAGATGCATGGCCCTGATCCTCTGTTACTCTGTTGCAATCCATCAAAGGTGAAGTGGATAGAGTTCAGTTTGTCACTCCGTTTCTATTGATCTGTCATCTTCAGCACGAGTCAATTCGCTGTCAGGGTATCGGTGTCTCTGACCTGCTGACGTACTGGGCCCTGTGGGGAAGATGTAACTAAATAAGCCACTTAACAACATTGTTATAGAATGGAAAAAGAAAATACAAACTCAATGAATTAAAGGCATGAATAATTCCATGGTCACCATAGCTAATCATGTTACACCCACAATCAGTCAGATGACCTTTCGACAAGTGCGTAAAATTAGCTGCAAATGATTGATGTTCACTGCAACACTATCATGATCAAACTGCCATGAATGACAGGGAGTTGCAATTGTTATCTTTGTGTAATAATGTAGAATCACAGTTGTCAAAGATTACAGCTTCTAATTAATGTGTTTGTTGTCATTTCACACACTGACCTTCATATGTCTCTTTATGTAGTGAACAAAGACATTTCCTTTGTGTAATGATTCGATCTTAATTGAGCGTCAAATAGGCTACAAACAGTTGATTCTACATCATTTTAATTTGAGAGAACTAAAATGCAAATAAACGTTCTAATCCAGGGCTTCCCACCACGTTTTATGAAATAAATTAATTAGTGAGGTGACCGTTCTGAAACATCATCTATGACTGCATAGACTACATCTACTAGTTCATTAGATGAGATGCATCAAGGTGTGTTTGATTCAGCTCAGTGGGTGAATTGATTGATCGATCGCATTGTGCCTTCTCTTCTCACTAATTAATCAGCAATGTTGAAAGAAGTATCAAGATCTTTAACTTAAGTAACAGTAACTATAAAAATACTCCATTACAGGTATTAGCATAAAAACATACTTAAAGTATCCAAAGTAAGAGCACTCATTATGCAGAATGCACTATTCCCCTTTAGGTCAAGGAATCTTATCTTATGCCAAAGATAAATCTCTCACTTCCACATCCATTCGAGCAATTACTGAAGCAATGCAGTCAGTGTCATTGACACAAAATGATGAATTAACTGACCAGATGACAGTCAGTCAGTCCATATGCCACCCTGGGAGACAGAGAGACATCCGTCTTCTCATGACAGTTGATTTATTTACCGATCACTGACCACTTGATCCCCGGGGAAAATACGTTCGTTTGCTTTGGGGCGGGAGACAGAGACCCACTGTGGCATGCAAATGAGAGTCTGGAGAAACAATACAGGTCCCTGAAGTATTTCTGGGGGTTTTCTGTTTGTGTATTGTTATTTTGAAAGCCTGAGAGAGGTGCAATCACTGAGATTATCTTTATGTCTCACTCTCTTTCTCTCTAAATGTTCACCTTTGTGATTGCTGTAGATTTAATATGGGAAATCAATACACGATAGTAGCCTTTACCTGGAGTCACCTCCTCACTGAGCTTCATGAAAAGGAGGAAAAGAAAAGACTCTCGAATCAAGGCCACACACAACATCCACTATGATAAAAAGGAGAGTGGGGAGAGGAATCAGATCATCATAGTGGCAGAGGTGTTGCTGTGTAAAGTGGAAGTAGTGGTTTGTACAACAGCTCAATCAAACAGAAATGAAATACTGTATGTGGTAGCACATAGGTATAACAGCTGGGAAACTGTGATTTATAAATGTGGATGTTAAGACCATGGTATAGTCAGGTATAGTCACTTTTCTTAGTGTGTTTTGAATAGCAGCTAAGAACCAGTGGAGTTGAGATGTCAAGTCCATCTGTTGGCTGGCACATATCCCAGCTGTTGTTAAGAACCTGCAGATTCAGATTTCAGTCACCCTTCCATCTGTTCTCTGAAAGTGTGGTAGCAATGGAGGCTACACAAAGACAATGGACTAAGTAGAAAATAAACACCTGTTTGCAGCTTTCCACTGCTTTCAGACTGTCAGAATACTGTCCTTTTTTGTTTACTACACACCACATGTTGATATTCATCTGGTGGCCCTTGCTATAGCTAACATTACACACAGAATTTCTGTGAGAAACAGCAACTAGTAGCAGTGATAAAGCTAATGTCAACAACAAGTTAGCTCTTGCTGGTGATAAGAAATTAAGCGTGCGTGTCCAAGACCATCAGCAAGCAGCACGGGTTGAAAGCACAGAATCCCCCTGCATTAGTAATGTTACAGGAATCTACTGCTGTTTGCTAGCAAGACTTAAGAGCACAGAAGCTCCCTCATTGTGGATTTTTTAGGAACATTAGCATGTATGAAATTCTTGCTGCTTAAATATACCAGATTCTAAATATTATATATGCTAGATATCATATGTGTAAAAATACATAATAAAAGAAACTGTGCCAATATAATATTATAAGTATTGTTAATCAGCCACAGGGGATCATGAAAAGAATAACAACGTGAGAGATTTTCCATCCAAAGCCATCAGTCTGCCCTCTCTATAGCTGTTAGATTACAAAGTAAAACTCTAAACTCTTTTATTTTATACATTAAACATCCATAAACACAGTAACAGTGTCAGTGTAAAATGGGCATTTTCTCCCACATATTCTGTGAAATTCTACCTTATTAAAAACCAGGGCTCTGGCCAGATCGCTATATGCTAATATTTAATTATGCACTCTGAGCCTGCCTTGGGCTTTTGGCACCGACATTGTTACAGACCTAACGGTACAATACTGTATGTATAATCTTCAAAACCCCTACATAATTCCTGAACACTTCCGAAACACAGTAAAGTGTAATTATCTCTGTTGCTGATAGCTTACGACACTGTGCTTTGTTAGGAGTATTGTACATTTTTCCTGCGGTGTACTTGTCAGCGTAGCAGAAATAAATGCCACAGTTTGAACTTGACTTCAACCATTGTTCTGAAATGATAGGGTTTGCATGAAAATGTACATTATACTGTCATTCAAGGCAATTCCATACCAGTTCTTGTTTTGAAAGTATGCACTGCAAATTCCGGTTTTGAATTGGCAGTTTTCCCCCACCACACTGGCTTCTATGAGCAAAACTGCATAATGTATAATGCATTGCTTGTGGATGGATTGTCTAGTGCTCGGTATAAACATGTTAAAAATGAAGGAATATTGCTTTATCATTATGTCTCATAGTGGATCATTGAGTGTAAGACTGTTGAGACAGAGCAACAAAGTTAATTGTACCCCTTGGAGAGATTATGTGAAAAAGAAACATTCTATAATTTTCTTCTTTTTTATGATGCTTCCATGAAATCTGCTTTTCAAGCTGCTGCCAGATTATCACTTAGACATTTGTCCACATAAGCAGATTTTCAATAGCACTCCTGATTTGCAGGGAAGTACAATAGAATGTTTTCAGCATATTTTGGGCAGGTTTCACTTGCTTCTTGCAGTTGGCAATTACCTCCTCAGGACTGAATGCTGACATTGCATTGTGGAGTGGCTGTACTGTAAGTGGCAAAGAGGCCTACAGGACATCCTTATGAAATACGGTATTGGGGCATGTAGAAAATGTAATGGCTGCCGAACAGCTGCAGGAGAGATAAACCTCATTATTGAAATGCAGATGCACTGTGGAAAACCAGCAAACCATTTTAACACATATGTGCTCCTCAGATAAGGGAATATGAGGGATTTATCAGACCCTCAGCAGTTACAGTGACAGGTTGAATCATTGTGTCTCTTATGATCCGTACAGACAAATGACCATAAACAAACATCCATCAACTGTTCATACATTATTTGATTAACACCAACCAATTATGGTGCACATCATGGCACCTGGATGTCATCCAGCAAGTCCTCAAAACTAAACAACAACATATATGGTGTGTCATTGCCTTCCAAAATGACACATGAGTTGCCCACTCCACCGAGTTGACTGACTCTGGTCTGGCATCATGACTTGGAACAGCAGTTTGTCAGTTGAAATGACTAACAATTAGCCAATCAGCGCCACGGGCAGGACTAAAGTCGTTGTCAAGCTGTCCATACCTTTGAATCCTTTGAATTAGACAGGCTGAGTCTCCATCCATCCATCCATTATCTCTTATCCTCAGAGGGTCGCAGGGGGGCTGGAGCCTATCCCAGCTGACATTGGGCGAGAGGCAGGGTACACCCTGGACTGGTCGCCAGTCAATCACAGGGCTGACACATAGAGACAGACAAACATTCACACTCACAGTCACATCTACGGGCGATTTAGAATCATCAATTAACCTAACCTGCATGTCTTTGGATGGTGGGAGGAAGCTGGAGTCCACGCAGACACCCTCTTGCTGTGAGGCGACAGTGCTAAACCCACTTTTATTATCTGGCTTTTAGTTGTGTTTAACCTGTGTTCATTTTTTTCCTTGGGTTTATCATTGTGTTTAACTTATTTGTATTTTAATCGTGCTTTATTTCCACAACATTTGTTATGCACATATATGCCTTTATGCTTGCATGTGGATATATGTCTGATTTTGTGAAGCAATTTGGTGCAAAACCTGTTTGCTTTTAAAAGAGCTATATACATGAAATAAATTAAAACTGAAAATGAAACTATTAACACATCAAGCAGACACAGATCGACATTAGTATACATTTAAAGTCATGTTTTTGGCCACATGAGGAATGTAAGTCTAATTTTAACTCTCCTTTCAGCTCTGTTTTGGTCTCTACCAACGCCTGAGAAAAAAAATCTGGCTGACTATGTTCACAAGCTAGTTGCTAACTTTGTCATTCTCCTGTTTGGTGCCAGGCAGGTAGAGTACAGTCAGTTTCCAGAACTTTATTGAGGAAAATATGTGGACTTTCTCTGTGAGCACACACACAGAGAGGTGCAGACCAGTGTGAGCTTCGATGCAAATACATTACAATTATAAAAGCACGTTGCACAACTCTTCTCTAGTGCACCACGCTTTATTCGCGTTAAAATTATTAATTATTTATTAACGTTTTCAGCTATCTTGCCTTCATCAGGGTGGTGTCTGAGGCTGTTTCCGGTTTCCTTATATACAACACATTGATCTGTCATGTGATCGATATATCACCAAAATCTTCTTCAAACATACTATTTACAAAATCACCTTATCCTTAGTTCAATCAAAAATATCCATAACCACCACCATACTGAGTACAACATTACAATCAACTTTTTACATAATTTCCTAACAAATATACATTTTCATCTTAACCCACCAATGGGGAAAATACATTTCTCAATACAATAAAAGTAAATTAAATTCTGTTCAGTTCAAGTCCATCTACGTTTGTCCTTTGTTACTTCATGATTATCTGACCATCACTTTATAATGTATATATATATATGTAATATAATTTAGTAATGAATGAGTTACAATTGTATTGATCTACAACCGTAGCAATTGTAGCACTGGTCTCCCTCTCTATCCATCCGTTTTCTCTACCTGCTTATTCCTGTTCAGGGTCGCTGACAGGTCGGTAGTTTATCCCAGCATGCACTGGGCGAAAGGCAGGGAATACACCATGGATGGGAAGCACCCGTGACAGGTCGACCGTCTTTCACAGGGCTAACAAACAGGCAAAAAAATTTCCACCTAGAGGTTATTTAGAGTGTAGTTTACCTGACCTGTATGTTCCAGGACTGTATGAGGAAACTGGAGTCCATATAGAAGCTCAGAACAAAAAAGAGACAACGGCAAGAGTGGGATTGTTGTCGAGCACGGAACAAAAAATGATTAGAGGAGAAAAAAAATACATGAAAATGACCATGATTGGAGCAATTACTATCATGCTGTCTCCTTCTCCTTCTTTACATAGCTTGTTTGTCTCCCTCTCACTCTCTTTGTTCCCTTATTTTCTGCCTTTCTTCCCCCTCCGCAGCTTTTTTCCCCTCATAAACAGTGCGAGTGACTGACAGTCCCTGCCAATTAAACTCCCAACCTTTGACAACACTTAAGCTCCAGATCAATACATAATTACCAGCTATTTAATTAGCCATTCACACTGTGGATAAGTTGTGTTTTCCTTTAAAAAAAACCCAACCAATTGCCATGCTTTATGTGTAGTGGCTGGAGAGGAACATTCAAAGCCAATTATAATCACATTAGCCTAGTCATGCAGGTGGGGACATGATGATGGCTCAGCAGGCTGCGCTCAGTACCAGCCTCTTACTATGTTGGGAGTCCATTATTTAGCAGAGTTGTGCTTTTATTTACAGCACACATTCATTCTATTGATATAATACAATTTCTAACTCCATCCGAATCCACCAAAATGCATGTTTCAGAATATGACAGGTCTTTGTACAAAAGATTACAGGGAATTCGTCAGACGAGGTGCAGAGTGATGCTTAAATCCCAAACAGTGCCCCTTTTGTTCAATACATGCGGCGTTGCAGGAGATTTTGCTTTTTACTCACATGAATGAGAGACTAATGCAGAAAACACTTGTAATCATATTGGCTCAAAGTCAAGGGTTAAATTGCAAAAAATGAGTGGAGTTCTGTTTATTGTTGTTTCATATTCTCATTATTTCTGATGTCTACAGGAATCCAGAACCAATTCAGCTCCTGTGTACAGAAATAATTTAATATCTAACTACAATTTTAATAAAATACTTCAGCAAATCCTTATTAACCTGTCTGCCATGATGTCTATCAATTTCCTTTCCTCCAACCTTCAGCTGCTTTTGGAAATGACTTTGTCTGGGCCCAGAAATTGGTTTATGATGGTGTGATGATGAGAAGGGTCTGTGGGGACAGAGGATGCGGCTTAAAAACTGAGCACCAATCTTCCCTGTGCTACTTTTTTCATTAATGTAGTAACCCACTAAGCAAACAGAGGAGAAGAAAAATGATACTGCAAACACTCAAAATGTTGTTCAATGTAAAAACTGTGGTCTAGGTTGGAGTAATAGCCTGTAGCTGTTTGTACTTTGCTTCTTCGTGAGGACCAGCAGCTTGTAATCAAGTTATTTATCATTACAAAGAATTCCAAAACCAAGTTTTATGGCTAAAAATCAAAACATACCCAGAAATTTCTTAAACTACAGTTGTATAATAATCCATTTCTACAGTGTACTCTGGGTAGCATATAGAAACATATTAAAGTGGTATTTCATCAATTTAATAATGCACTTTAGCAAATTTGGGAGACTTGCAAGAGACAAATAAACTAGTCTCTAGTATGGGTCAAGGTCTGACAATACTGGATCCTATACCCCCCACAATGCAACTTGATATCTTTCCTTAGACCCTCCCTGCCTGGTAAATACCCACATCTATCAAACTCCAAACTCGAAGTTTTTAAACACAGATTTTTTGTTATACATTTGTTTGACGTGTTTCAATTCCATGCTACATATGTAGCATGTATGTACTATATACTAATCTTAGTATACTGTATATAATAGTACACTGTTTTTACAATCAGTATACAAGATATAAACATACTTTACTGTTTTATACTAACATGAAATGACACAATATGTGGTCAAGTGTCAGTAAAACTGTGACTTTGCTGATTAAACTTCACAAAGAGGCAACAACATGTTTTTGTAAAGATTATAACAATCTTGCTGGAGCCGTTTCACCACCAATTTGGACTATATTTAATTTTTTTTTTTTTACAGCTGTGAGTAACACCTCTGTATCCTTTTTGCATTACATTGTACGGCAATAGTGTACATCAACACTCTCAAAAATGTAGCCTTTTTTTAGTATACATATATTTCTAAGTCTTCTCCTCTTAACCTGCTTAGAATGACTATGTAGTACCTACACAGCACCTGTCTCCAAGCCCAAACCGAGATTACCCTTATGACCTCATCAGGGGTTATTATTTTCATTATATGAAACCTGTGAAAACATTATACACATTTTTTTCCTTTCTTTTTACAGAATAACTTGTGTTCTCCTGGACTACTAAATTGACTTTGAAATGTGAAATTGATGGAGTTCCCCATTTCATATTTGAACTTAAATATGGTTAAATTTATTGCATCTCTCTCAGTCTTCATGCACTACCGTGTGAGTGTGCATTTGTTAACCTTCAAGCATCCTCCTCCTACTTTTCCACTGTTCAGAACTGTTCTGAAAGACCCCAAGCGTAAAAAAACGGATGACTGAAGAATGTGGCTCAAGTGCATTTGGTGTACACAGCCTGTTCGGTGGAAAGAACAGAAAGAATAAAACAGATACAGGAAAACAAAGGTTACACGCATGCTGTAGTGTCAAGGATGAACTCAGACCTTGACTTGGTGCATCACTCTTCACTGTTAGCTGGGACAGAAACAAACACTTGAGGGCAACTCTCATGTTGTTACATTTGCTCAAAATTGCCCTGGATGGAAAGTCTGCCACATGAGTACAGTAATAAGTAAATATTATTTAAAGTAGTTTCAATAATGAATGCAGTCATATTGGTTTTCATACAGAAAAACACAACAGTCATTTGTATTACTTGTCACAGTTGTACTGTAAGGGAAAAATAAGAAGCAGAAATGATTGCTTGTGTTTAATGAGAAACCGTAGAAGATGATGCCATTTTGCAATGTACACATTACATTTTCATTACCTTACAGAATTTTCATTAACTTATTCAATTACAGATCTCTCATTGTCACCTGGGTGTTTATAGTGCATCAGCTGAACCAACAAAATAAGGTAGCTTCAGTCTTTTTTACTATAATTATTCCCATAATTATGTCAGTCATTCCTGGAATTGATTTCTCACAGCCTTTGTCTTTGCCGCTGAGATTAGTGACTTGCCAAAAACATTCCCAACAGGACAGCAGTGTGGATCTGGGAAGTGAATTAATGAGGACTCAAGTGCGATAGCTACACCGCTGAATCTTATAATCAGTGGAACAGAGAGAATAACCTATCAGTAACATAACGCAACAAAGCCACTTTTGTGTGATCCTCATACACACACTTTGGCTTTGTTCCTTCAGGAAGGTCTCTGCTTTTTCACAAATGAACACAGCTTCAAAAGAGAAAGGATGCACAATGTATTAGCAAAAATAATATTTAAGGCAATGGCATTTTGTGAAGCATCATTTCAGCATGGAATCGAAAAGTTTCTGCTTTTTAAAATGTGTTAAACTGGTTTAAGTGAACACCACAATGTAAAGAGCCCTTTCTTATTGAAAAACCTTTTGAAAGACGTAAAGAAGGTCAGTACCTTTGTATGTGTATGTAATGTATGTTGTGCAACTGTTAGCATGCTAATGTTAGCATGTAGCCCAAAGCACAGTTGAGCCTATGTACAGCCTCATAGAGCCACTAGCACTGTAGACTCTTGTGTTTTTAGTCACTGAGTTGCAGTGTGGGTAATGTAGGTGTAATCCAGTGTTTTGAAGCTTAACCCATGATAGGGGCTAAATGTCTGGATATCTGGACCTCTGACAATCAAAGCAGCACTCACAAGTCCCCCAACGTTATGAAAGTCATTAAGATTTTTGGGTTCATCATACACTTTCCAACAAGCAACAGCCTCTGTAAAACTACAATAGCGACACTTGTAGTTTTGCAGAAATAAATGTTACAGTAGTTACACCACAATATGAAATTCAAAAACATGAAGGCAAAGTATGCCCTGGAGAGCTAATAACCAATCCAATACAGGGTGGCTACACATACAGCAGACACGTCCATGCCATTTGGAATAAAAGCCCCAGCTGAACATGAAGAGTAAAAGTAACAGAACAGTGAGAATCAAACCTGGTTCATCCTGTTCTACGGTCAGAGTCCTGCTTGTTCCACTTCAGTGTGATGCTCTTTCTTTCCGTGTACAAAACCCTTTTAAGCTCTGTTGTAAAGATATTAGTAGGAAGACTTCCACATATCTGATTTGAATGAATCTCATCTCCACAATCTGTGACCGTGATCATGAAACCCATACAGCCCCCCCCCCCCAGATTCTGCAGCACCATTAAATCAAACAATATGTGACATCCAAATTCTTCTGACAACTTCTTTGACACGAGAAATCTATTTTCTTATGTCAAGGCTGAACATGTCAAAGATGTTGCTTTGAGATCCATCTGCCTTTGTCACATTTCACTTAGAGGTCTCTATCCACTGAGGACCACTGAGACATATTGATTTGCATCCTGTATTCCTACTGAGAAAGATTATAATAATATTATATATAATATATAAGAATACAAAGGACAGTTTGCAAAGTTTATTTTTATCATCCTTCTTTTTCACATCTAAATTAACGTGTTTTTAAGATAATGACAGACTAAGACTAATCAGGTTGTGAGACACTTCATGTGTAGCCACAGTGTGCTATATCTCATTTTTGCCTGGGTATAAGGATCTTAATAACCACTGGCCAGATTGCCATGAATTTGGTACGGATGTTTACGGTCTCCAGAGGATGATTCCTACTGAGTTTGTATCCCTCAAAAGGTTCAAATTTCCCAACACCTTGATCCATGACAGGGTATCTCATAAACCTGTGGCCAGATATCAGCAACACTGGATGTTGGCTGGGAATATTCACTAAACACTGAATGATTTTTGAATGGATCCACTTGTCACATACATGTACACCTACATACTGTACACATTAAACTCACACACACATTTTCAAACCTATATGTAACTGCAGTCTGTTTTATCAATTTTGTTGTTTTTATTCTGAATCTGTTGTAGCAATTTGTTTGTTTAGTTGTTCAAACTTAAATTTAAAAGCCTAACAAGGGATGGGGGCTGCAAATTGCGGCCATATATACATCACATGTGCTGCATTGCTTCTCCCTATGTTTATCAGTATTGTCCATGTTAAATAAACTGATAAATAAAAAAACTCCTGATCCCCCCAAGGATGAATCCTAATGTCCAAAAATGTTCACTTGTTCTTGAGTAAATATCAAAATCTCAGGGATGAGGGAGCTGTCCAGGGTGCTAATCCTTGTCGCTATGCTGGAAAGAAAGATTCCTGCTACAAACAAATGAAAAAATAATTTTAAAAAAATTGATACTGATTCAGTATATTGGAATTGTAACAAAGGGAAGATATGATTCAGGGAAGTATATTCACATATATTATGTTTCAAAACACACTCTATACATGTGCCTTATTTGTTTTAAACAAATCAAATGGGTATAAAGTCCTTTCTGTTATATCACATTTCTGAAAAACAGGGCCCTGTATGAGTTTAGGCCCCAAGATGCAGCCCAGAGTGGAAGTAATGCTGTCTAACCCTTACACAGTTTGATACAGTTTGCAGCCTCTGGGGGTCATTACTGTAGGGTTTAAGCTGTGTCACTGTGATACTGAAAACATGAAAAATGCATGTTCTTAGAATGCAATTTAGAGAGCCTTAGAGTTGTGCAATGAGCATGTCACTATCTTAATTGTAATTAAAGATAAATCTTGAGTAAATGGTATTGTACATTTCTTGTGTGCGTCTTGTGCAAATTAATTCTGATATTCTACAACAATAAATACATACTCACGGTTAAAAAACATAAAACTATTTTCACCAATTTTATCACAGTATAGTATAATGATTGGTTGAAAGGAACCAAAACACTGATCTCATCAAATCCTAAACTTGGCATTGATCACAAGGTTTTCCTCAGGATGTGGAAGTGCTGATACTACAGTAGGGAGGTTGGGCTGAGGCAAACAGAAGAATTTGGGTGCTATATTTGATGAAAGAAATTTAAACAAGGCCATCCAATCATTTCCAAATAAATTTCACAGCAACATTTTGTTTGTCTCCAGAAAGTTTCATGGATTTGTAAGATCCCTCTCAGAGTTAAATTAACACCAGTGTTACTGCTTTGTAGTATGTGCATTGTTCCGTTTTCTTATAAGATAACTCACTTTGATTATTGTTTTACACTGGGTTCTTTGAAGCTTTAAAAATGCACTTCTTCTCAGGGGCAATTATCACTGGAGTACCATCAAGTCCTAAAGAGAATACTAGCACATCTAATCAACATCCAAACTGCTTAATAGTCCCACTTTCTCAGTGAAAAACAGTGAGAGATGGCCTAAAGCAAAAAAGGCTTCTTCTGGGGCATAAAAAACTAGACATTTATAAAGCAATGCATACTAAGTGTTCTCAGTCATTGTGAAACAAGTCTGAATTTTATGCTTGATAAAATGAAAAGCACAGAAACACAGGAAAATAAAATGATGCTTCCAGTGTAAATAAAAGGAATAGCAAAATTCAAAGTTTCCATGTTTTTAGCTATGATACATACAGACACTCATTCAGACTTTTCCACTAGTGTCACCACCAGGTCTAAATTTAAATTTGTCCAATACTTTCGTTTATGTCCAAATACCTGCAAAGCTAACGATAAGTTCAGTCAGCCTCAGCTATAGCCTACTTTGTGTTTAGTGCTAAAATGAGTGTTTAGTTTAGCATGCTGACACGCTAAACTAATATGGTGAACATAACATAGTTTACATAATAGTTTACATTATACCTGCTAAACACCAGCACATTGTCAATGTGAGCATGTTATCATGCTGACATTAGCATTTAGCTCAAAGCACTGCTATGGCTAAGTACAGCCTCACAGAGCTGCAGCATGGCTGTAGACTCTTAGGCTTGTTGCTTTATATGTTAAGTTTGCTTTGAACACGTATGAAGTGGATGTATTGATATATCTTCCATTTTGGAACACTAGGTTTCTTTATTTTTATGCATGTAACTGTGCTGAGGCATGTTTGTAGCAGGGCTGCTGTTTAGCTTGCAATGCTAGAGTGTACTGTTGTGACCATGTTGGCTTGTGTGAAGCATTTAGTAAATCTGTTCATGGTATTACACAGGCACAGAGAACATTAAAGGTGGGGGAACCTATGAATGCTTTTTTCTCTGCAACTGCAGGTATAATGTATCTTTGTTATCTATTTTATGACAATTTTGTTTATTCTTTTGTAATGTTAGTGTGCATATTATGTTCTCTTCCTTCCTCTTTTTGTTCTGGACTTTTTACTAGCACAAGGCACAGAGAGTATTTATGCAAAAGGGACCCTGTGTATGCTTTGTTTCTCTATAACTGCAGTTCAGTCAGGACACTCATGTCAAGGTTTGAACCAATTATTTCAGCAATATGCATTATTAGTTTGGCAGCAAGGCTCTGCTCATGTGATGCCCTGGGTTAAATCTGAGCAAGCTTGACACAGACAAACGCCCCTGGCAGAACCTGAGATACACAACATTTAATTAACATGAACACATATTAATGATTCAAAATTCACATATGATTAAATGCTAATACAGGCAGAGGCTGCAGGTGGAGGGAGTTACATTTCTGAAAGCAGGCAGCAGTGTAGCAGCATGGATGCAGAGCTCAGTGTTGGTATATGCAGAGCAAATGAGCTCCAAATGTTTATATGTAGTGCCTATTGAGAGAGGTAGGTCAATATAAAATATTGTTTGCTACTGGTCTAAAATAATGGGACAATGAGCGGAAGCAAAACAAGGCAGGTCAACACACAAACAACAAAAAAGTGGTGTCTTTTGCATATTTACCTCCCCTAGTTAAGTTCATTTTCATAACAAGCTGAGACACCTGTTAGCGCACTGGAGTAGAAGCTCTCTCATTGCACTCATTATGTTCCAATTAATATGTCACTATATAAACAATACACATTTTCTGTGGGTATCTTTTCTTGCTATCACATTTTTAAGTGTAAATATTTTCTTGCTCTTTAAAATGAATGAGGTTGAATACAAAAATACAAAAAGCAATATACACACTCTTCTAGTAAAACACTTGGGCTGCAGTCGAATAGCCAAAAAAATGATGTTCTATGTCTTTTTCTAAACACTTTTCATCCATATGACGCCCTCATGACGTTTTCCATCAAGGTCAAGGAAAGATGTGAAGGAGAATTCATGAGGCGACCGTGGTGCTAAGAGAATCCCACTGCTCTTACACTAGACAACGTAATTATGCAACGGTGGATGTTACTGATGTGGATCCTTCCTTTCGTAAGGGATGGTCCAGTGTACTCTATGCTAAAGGAGATAAAAAAGGAAGCACTGAAGCACCTTTCCTTAGCATTTAGAGAATTCGACCAGCTCTTATTATGGCTGCCACTTCCACTACTTCCAGGTCATTTCACTCGGTTAGGAACCTTCTTAAGCAAAAGAGACTATTCGACTGCAGCCTTGGACTGATGAATCACCCTGTCCTCCTTCGGTATCTCAAGGATTCATTACCTAAGTCATGATGTGTACTTGAAATTGGTGACTTTTCTTCAGGATCCAAACCTGCCTTTGTGTTTGACCAGCAAACTGCTCCTAATCCTGAGTGCTTCATGATTAATGTTAACAGCATAAATGAATACAATGTAATTATAGTTGATCAAAGGGGCTGTTACTTTTCACAGAGCTTAGAGGAGAAGACCGTGACAGCAACCCAAGAAAATAATTGCACAAGCCCAACAGGAATTTCTTGCCAACCACTGTTAATGCACCAGCTCAGTTTGTTCCATTTTGTGTCTCAGAGGCGTTCACTTTCATTCAAGGTTGTGAGTGTTTATACCAAGAATAAATTATGGATTGCTCATTATACCAACATTGTATGCTGCATTATTGTTTTGAGAGGCCTTCCAAGAGCAGAAACAACTCATTTTGTTACGCTGCTGTGATGTGCCCTTTTTTTGTAAATGTTGAAATGAGGTCAGTGGATTTGAAAGAAGTGTCCGATGTGGGAGTGCACAGCCTCATTTGTCCTTTGATTGTATGTTTCTCAGACTGGGATCAAAGGTTTCGCATAGGGCTACATTGAGTTCTATTCCATTAGTCACCATCTCCAGTGTTTCATGAGATGATTGATAATAAAATCTCTCTGTCTCTGGTGGATAATGATGTCTGTTGTGTACGCTCATCAGCCTGTGGCGCCTGCCTGAAACTTTCTGAACACATTAGTTTCTTTTCTTCTTCAATAATTGATGTCAAGATAACACAGTGAGCTAAAAACACATAACATCTCCCAGTGTGGCAAGTATTTACCAGGGGAACAGTTTTTGTGGTTATACTTCTCCTGCAGGTCTTTTGAGTTGATCTAGCTTTATGTTTACTCTATAGATTGCACAGTCCATCCATCCATTGTCCGCCACTTACCTGAGTCAGAGTTGCGGTGGCAGCAGGTAAGCAAGGTAGACATCGTTCTCAACATCCTAAGGTGTTCCCAGACCAGATAGGATATGAAGTCCCTTCAGTGTGTTTTGGTTCTGCCTTGGGGTCTTCACCCACTACGACATCCTAGTTTACTTCCACAAGGAGGTGTCCAGGATCCTAATCAGCCATCTGGCTCTTTCTTGTGAAAAGGAGCAGCGGTTCTACTCTGGTTTCTATTCTTTATTTTAACTATTAAAGATGATCATCCAAATGTTGATCTTTAATACTTAAAATAAATTCATCAGAGTTATGAGTGTGCAGCTTTACCATCCTTTTTTTAAGGTATGCTAATTCGTAAGACAACCTCCAACCTCGTTGCAAGACAAAAGTGACGGGGAAGTCAGAGCGGAGAAAAGCCTGCCGTCATGGAGAAAAGGGTTGGAAATTGCAAATCACTTTGTTGATTTGAATAATTTCATTCAGTTCAGTTCAAAGACTTTGTGACGGGCACAGGGCCTCTGCCAGGGCTTGTGTTGTTGTGTGTGTTTTTCAGTGTTGCAGTTTCCTGTTAAATAAAATCTCTTTCTTTTAGCTAATCTCTTGCGTATGTTTCAACGGTTTATGCCCTTCAGTACGTACAGTAAGTGAACGCATCACCGTTCAAAGGCACTTCGGTACGTACAACAGTAAGTGAACACATTACTGTTCAAATGCACGTCAGCATGTACAACAGTAAGAGAACGCATTATACAGCACAACGTTCAGCTCTGATTCAGACCGTCTTGAGTTCAGTAGTATGTTCAGTCTGTTGCTGGTTCAAGACATTTCATTCAGACTAGCCTATGCAAGCACTGCATCTAAGGTTAATAGCTCAGCAGCCAATTAAATACGATAGAGTCATCAGATTATGGTTGTTTCTTTGGCTTCCACAGTCTTTTAATAAGCTTTTAACAAGGAAGTAACATGCTGAGCTGACAGCCATACACTCAGTTGCCAGTAAGTGGCGCTCCATTGCTAAAAGCTACTTATTCCTTTCTGTGACAATGGTGATTCAGTATAGTCAGAAGATTGAAGATTCATTGTTAAAGATGTGTTTGTGCATGTACTGAACCCCTCTAATAGAGAGGGGTGAGTTAAATGTGGCGGTAACAGCGCACACTTTTGGACAATCTTTCCACATTCATAGTCTTGCACTCGGGTGTTCACATGAAAAGTGGCAAAAATAGATAGTCCACTGCAGCCTCCCCAATTCCAATGGCAGAAAGATGTGGGGGAAGTGGTTTCAGATGCTGTTCAACTGTCCAAACAAACAAACAAAAGAACCACATCATCAGAGGCATTTTTTTTTTCGTTTCCGGTATTTGTCATGCCTATATTAGAGAGTCAACAGTGGAGAGATTACAGGAAATGAGGAGAAAGACAGATGGGGAATGACAAACAGTACAACAAAGGTCCCAGGCCAGACTCAATCCGGGGGCATTGCTGCTCATGGTTGGTGCCTTAAACCTCTCTGCAACTAGGTGCCCCACCAGAGTAATCCACATTGCACCTCCTGAATTCAAGATTCATCAGGACATTGCACAGATGTGATGTTTGTCTTATTATAAAATATAATGGTTCAGACAAAACATTGTTCTTGTAATAGCCTCATTCATTGTATTCTGCACTAAACAAACCTCACTCCAATGTATACAAAGCCTCATCAGACACATAGATTTGGAGCAATTGTATGTATTGCTTGCCAGTTGTTTGGGAAACACAAATTCTACTCTTCAAATCAGACATCATACAAAACCTGCAGGTTTTACTACAGTTTGAACACAGTAGTCTAATCAAGAAATGAGGCCATTACCCAAACTGACAATCTGCATTCAAATATACAGTATACTGTAAGTAGTCCCACATTGTGCCATGCTAGTAGAACTCATTAACATGACCACAAATTAAATAAAGGCTTCAAGGGCTGCAGTAGGAGAAATAAAATGGTCAATTTATATGCAAATCTCAACCTTTAACAGGCAACAGGCAAAAATAAAACCCCTTTTCTCACAAATATTTTCTGCATAACATGTACACAGCATAATTTGCTTGCCTGTTTGGGAGAGTTTCTGTGTGTACTCATTAGACCATCTCAAAAATGCCAGCCTTTCCCATTTCCAACCCATGCTAATGTGAAAATCACTAAATAACCTTTCAAAGTGATTTAACAATATTTATGACTTAGGCACAACATGCAAAGGAGGTCTCTCTGCATGATGCTTCGTATAGTAGAACAGAGTACCACATTAATAGTGCAGTGCAACAAAGCCACAGGTATGCATGCACAGGGGTATGAGTTGTAAGGTCACACTGGAGTCAGCTACACAACAAATTAACAAATGGACCAAACAACGGGCAAGCAACAAAAATGAAAAAATATCCAAGTGTACTCCAAATGTGTAGGCTGTAGAGTTTTAATGTCCCTTAATACAAAACAGCTAAATACATTGTGTTGCCAATTATTTAGGGACATCTATCTAGTATCATGCTGCACCTCCTTTTGTCCCAATTAGTGTAACTGGCATGATCTCCCCATGCAGCCTTGCAGCACAGCTCTGCCATCAATGGTGGTGTTACCTAGGCCTACACAGCCACAGCCAAAACAGGTGCTCAAACCAGCCAACTTACCTTCAACAGGTTAATTATCCACTGGCTGCATCATTGGAGAATTTTCCTCTATCTGTTTATCTCAATCAGGTTGTATTGGTGAAGCCAGGTTTGGCCCGTGGACAGCTGTTCTCTTGTGCGCAGCAGCAATCACTGAATACAAAACAATAATGGGAATAGCACAATGAGTGGGTCAACTGAAAGCTCAAACTGACCAATAACAGAACCGTGCCTAAAACCCCCTCCAAGTTATCTAGAGAGGTGGACCGGTCCAGGCCTCACACCGGCACTACAGCTCTACTACCTCCCACTGATGCCCTCTTTCCACCAAATTAGCTCTGGTTCTTGAACTGGCTCCGTTCAGGATTCTTGGAACCTTGGTTCTATCTAGCGAACCAGTCCACCAGTTTTGAGCGGAACCATTGCAATCGAGGATACGTCATCAATGGAGGGCATTGCACAGTGCACAACAGAAGCAAACAGCAGTAACAAGATGGTGGATCGCATTGATTACCTGCTTTTGTTCAGTTATAACAGACATTTGTTTTTATCCAAAAAACAAGCCTAGGCCAACAATTAAATAACAATAAGACAGAGAAGACTATTTCCATAGCAGACCATAGACTATTGTTGCCTTCTCCATCCTCTCTTTCCAACCTCTGGAATGACACACCCACTGATGTTGTCATGTTTCACACTTCAGTTCAAGGAAAACCTGCTATTTTTTTTGTTTCAGCTGGGAACCAACTTTTCAGGCTCCGAACCAATTTATTTTTGATCGAAATGCTCCGAACGGTTCAAAATTAGGTGCATGGAACTGAACCCGTTCCATGTTGGTGAAAAAGGGGTATGAGAGAAGTAGTGTCCCTGATTAAAATCAACCAAAATTTTGATCCAGACACTGTGTGGCTCCAGGAAGCTGCAGGACTTGGGCTTTGTAGGAGTGAAACATGGGAACAAAATATATCACTGCAAATCTTTGAACTGAACAATATGATTTGAATAAGAAAAGTGATTCATGATTTCCAGCTCTAATAGCTAACCCAAGATATTTCTTAAAGTCTGTTGAAAACCCAGAATGAATCTAGCCTGATACGAGGCCATGTTGTTTCACTTAATTCATTTACCTTTGTGCTCTTTTTAGTATGTCTGTTTTGGTTTGCTTTGTTGCGCTCTAAAACTATTTGGCTTTTATTTACTTTTTTTGTCTTTTGAATTAAACATTTCTGTTAAGAACTTCATTATCCTTTGCAGCCAGGATATGGATTAGAAATGAAAGTAGATATGCAAATGATCATGTGGAGTGTGATGGCATTAATCTCTCTTAATCAGAAAGAGTGCAGAGCAAAAAGTACATGATTACACTGCCTATACTGTATGACAGTAGAGATAAATATAGAAATGGCTCTCCTTTTTGCTCCAAAGACTTCAATTAAATACCCATGGCACTGATGTGTTTCTCAGCAGTTCAAGCATGTCACACCTGAGTTCTTGTAATTCAGCAACATAAAATACGATCAAACCTAGTTCGTTTTAGTGTTTTGACATGAGTTGAAATTAGGGACAAAGCTAGAGGAATGGGTCATGTGTTATATGACAACATACAGATATAACAAGATATAGAGAAAACTGTCGATGGGGGAAAATGTCAAGTGTTAAGAAAATAAAGAACCCAATCGCTGTCAAAGATGGCATGCATCAAAGTTTTCACATTCACAATGGAAGTAATGGTGTAAAATTGTCCATTATGTGCTTCCCTCAGAGCAGAGCATCCCCGTGAGACATGCCCACAAAGACGAAGCAGGGGAAAGCACCCACCTCCTGAACCAGATATTTTTGCTCACACAGACCTTGAATTCAGATCCAAAGCATCTCTACAGGCCTGTGCACCCTAATGGATATCCTATGGTGTTTAACAAGCACTGAAAGAAGCGTGGAGGAAAGGTATGCTGGAACAGAGAACCATTCCTCCTTGAACAGCCCTCAGAAGAAAAATCACAGGAATTTATTCAGATGTATTGGGTGGTAGCACTTTGTGTTTGAGTCCATTATTCTTGGCATTTCTACAGACCCCTTCCTGGAGCTGTTAAAGTACATTCAATACTTCCAGAAGATATAAGTCTTGCTCCAAATATGTATCTTCAAATCCAGGTTAAAAACTTTTCTATTGTCCACTGCCTGTGACTAAAACTTCAGCATCCACCTCCCACTTACATCTTGACCTACCTTGTATTTGTTTCTCTGGCTTTATCTTTTAATTTCTTTTAAATTAGTTTCTCTCCTATTTCAGTGTTTTATGCAGTTTCTCCTATTTGATGTGTTAATGAATTATGTTAAGCACTTTGAATAGCCTCTGTATATGAAAGGTACTATATAAATTAAAATTGCCTTACAGTAGTTTATTGAAAATCAGATTCTATTAACAAAGTGTCTTGCTGTCAATAAGAATGTTGGGCATTAGAAATTCTTCATATAGCCTTTGTGATTTGATAGGCTACATTATATATCCTATCATCCCTCTCACTTTTATAGTGTACTAAAGGTGCAATCTGTAACCCAAACAAAATTTTCGCCCATTACCAAAAAAATTCAAAACAAAATAATAGCAAAATAACTTGCTATTAATCTCAAATTGATTGACAGTTCTTCACAATTTTTTTTCTTATGATGATAAAGGTTCATTTATATCAGTGAAGTCTGTAAACACATCAGGAAAAATTACTTTCAATTATGACCGGTTGACAAACAAATATGTTGATTTTGTCATCATTAAAGGGGTACTGCAGTGTTTTAATATTTTGCACTTCCATAAAGTTGAGGTATTTACAAAAGACAGATAAAAAAAGAAATGGTCAAAATCTGTGCAGTAGAGGAAGACATCCTGACTTTGAGTTGCTAGTATGGGTGAAACAACAAAAACACTGGATCCTATATTTCCCATAATGCAACCAATGTGCATGTTTTCATCAGATCCTCTCTGCAAACTCCACACCCCCAGTATGTAATGTAGGCTTTCTGTAAAAAGAAATTATAGTCTCCAAGCCCAAGGCAAAACTACATCACTTAGTACATCACTTATGACATCACTGATTACATCAGTGGGGTAGCCGTCTCAGACTTGACATAGCTCCTCCAGAGCCACACTGTGTAATGTTACAGTAATGGAAAGGGTTTGTGTCTGACATTAATGCTGAATTTGAGACAGTCACTTCTAATGACTTTAAGCCAAATTGATGCCTTCAGCATTCAAGGTGTTTTTTTCATCATAAAAGTGAAATTTATTTAAGTTGAATTTATTTAAGCAGCACTTCATTCAAAATCTCATTGTATTATTTTGCTTAACCTTGGAAAGTCAAAATAGTATTTCCTTTATTAGCATTGATAACTCACTTCCACAGATGTTGCTCCCTGGTGATGCTATACTAATATGTGGACATGGTTTGGATAACAAAAAGAAGAAAACATGGGGTTTGTCTGAATTTTTATATTTTATATTTCATTTCATGAGTTTTTAAATTTAAAGCTGAACTAATCAATATTCTTATATTGACAATACATCAAATGACGTTAGTTGAAAGGTGTCACTTGTAGTAACAAACCCACAGAAAATTAAAACAAAACTCTGCTATTCCCCTCAGCTCTGGTGTAATTGTTTCTGTTTTACGGCCTACGACTTCATGGTTTTGTTCACCGCTTTCATCAACCTTATTTCCAGCATCAGGAGAAGGCAGCTAATTTCAGCCAGACACCGTAAGCATCTAGCTAGCTAGACTAGCCACCTAGCTGATGCTAGCACATAGTGGAGCATTTAGCAAGCTTAAGGGCAATATATTATACTCAGGAGTTGGTGGAGACCAAAGCTGAGCAATAAAAGAGAGATAATATTAGACTTACATTCATCAGGTGGCCCGAAACACAAGCCCAAATGATTGTTAATTGCTTTATATGGTGATAATACGGAAATTGTGGCCAACAGAAATCAATGAATGGAGCTTTAAAGAAATGTTTTCTTATTTTTAGAAAAAATATACAGTCTTTTTCCAGATCGCGACTGTAACAACAAGATGATGAAAAAACATATTTATGGATAACGCTCTGATTTAATATAGGCATATATTGTTTGCATGGGCATAATTTGTATTAAAAAAAATCTCTTTAATTGTGGCAGTAAACAATGCAGTAAATGAACATTAAGTATTATATTTTTTCCTGCCACATGCTAGGCTACTCTATTCCTTATTTTTTACTCTTTCCATGATAACACCAGTCAAGAGACCTGACAGGAAAAACACAGTCTTGACAACAACAGTGAAGGTGGGGTCTCCCTCATTAGTGTACATCTGGTGGCACTTGGTAAGCTCAGTGCAGAGCATGGGATGACCCATATTCCTGCCCTGTTATCTCTGATTGCTGCACTGTGGCAGAGGCTTGATTAAGTGTTTTCAGCCACCGTGCTGCGCTTGAAGTGTGATGGGAAAAGTGAAGGCTAGCATTTGACTTTCAAATGAGCCTGGCAGAGCTAAACTTGGAAGCCACACATAGCGGTACTATTCTTGAACATTGAAAACAGAAGAGATAGAGAGGTTGAAAGGAGCAACAAACATGCGAAACAAGAGAGCAACCACGAGTTTACGAGAGTATACCACCTCGAGAAACTTTCATGTTGTGAGTAAAAACACAAGTGGAAGTCTCAATCTGTAAAAAAAAGTTATTGCAGGCGCTGAATCTGTTTTAATCTAATGTGTGTCATTCAGCTTTCTGCCAAGGCACTGTGCTATTTGTGGCCACTGTGGAGTGGAATAGTTAATTATTGTGCATAAAAGTGTGTCATCATACAGCATGTCATCGTCAAAAAGACAGGGAGGGTGAACATCTGCTGAGACACGTTTGAAGTGATTTAAAATAAAAGAGTGTCAAGTGTTCTCCCACTTTAGTTTTAGTATGTCACAAATAACCTTCAGGGTTATGGAGGATAATCTTGGTCATAATTCAAATTGAAAGGCCAAATAGAAAATGAAGAGAGATAAAATTAAAAAGATTGTTATTTTACTACACTACTAGGAATAATCAGGCCATAATTAAAATTAAAAGTCCAAATAGAAAATTGAAAAAGACAATGTAAAATGATAATAAAAAAAGTTACATTTAAAATGCAAAAAGGAACCATCAAATATCAAAATGGGAAATGGAAAAGCTTAGATGGAAATACTTAAAATAAAAGCTTGAAAGGAGCGGTAACAACTCCACCGCAGTTCCCCATCAGTCTGACGGAGAGAAAGCAGCGGACAGTGCAGCAGGTAAGAGGCTAACATTAGCGACTAGCTATATTAGCTGCTATTTGCTGGCATACATGACTAATGTTACATTGATACCATGGCAACTTGCAAACAATAAACAAGCAGTTCAAGTCACAGCAGTATGCGCTGAGAAAAAAAATCATCTTTACTCATGGATAGCCAAATGGATATGTAGCCTCACTAACGCTACAGCACATATCTACACTAAAATGTCTCCACTAGTTCAGTGTACGTAAGTGACTAATATTAATCACAGCAGGTTTTAGCTGACTGTTCATGGTTAGCTAACTTACACTTTGTTCATATGGTGAACATTGATAAAGAATGGTAGATTAAACTGTTGACAGGGGGCCCGCTGGTTTTTGCATCACACTGTTCACACATGGCAGAGTGGCTCCAGGTTCACCGTGTACAAGTCACAGCATTACCAGTGCAGTACACTGTAAGGAATTATAGATTTAATTACAAGATTTATAGCATAGACTAATACAGGTTATTTTTTAGCCAGACTATGTGTGTAGTTGTCCGTAATGTATGAAGGAGTTTTCTACTTCATTGAACTAACCATTAATATGTTTACGGCTGTGGTGACTTGGCTGCTGTCAGCTGCTAGTCCTGTGCGGTCTGCGGCATTGGGTCTCTAATTTAACATAATCTGTCTTTTGTGGAAAGATTAAACAACCATCGCTAACACTGTTGTGTTGCTACGAGGAAGGAACCACAGAGGCCACTGTTTAACCGTTTCCACTATGTCATATTTCAGTATCTTAATACAATACATAAACCTATTTGGACTTGGCCAGATTATTCCTAGTAGTGAAGTAAAATAATAATATTTTTAATTTTATCACTCTTCATTTTCTATTTGGACTATTAATTTGAATTATGACCAAGAATATCCTCCATATAGGGTTGGCACACCCTGAGAACCTGTAATGAGTGAGAGATCAACAGGCAATCATCAGAGTTATTTTAAAACATTGAGAGGAAATGAATATTCAAACAATGTGGCTGATTAATGTGTCACACTGTTAAATAAGAAGTAACTTTTGCTAAGGGTGTCAAGTGCTGTGTGAATGAGGATATTGTCCCACAATTAAAATCAAAGACTAGCAAGACTGGTACGCAGGCCACAGCTGTGGGTCTAGTTGTTATGCCACCATCACATCAGGAGAGTACCTTATATTGGATTTTACAACATATGTTATAATGATAATGATATAATTTGCCACCTGTGCATGTGTGAAATATGTATTGCTTTAGCACATCAAGAAGTCTTCAGCATTTCTTTCTCATAACAGTTTCCACTTTGCAGTTGGAATTTTTGAAGTTTAATACAAGGATTAAAAACACAGTATTCTGGCATGTGCAGCCAGACAATGACCTAAGCACCTTACCAAAGCACCAGTGATTTTACAGACAAACACAGAGGATTCCACACAACATTTATATACACTCACCGGCCACTTTATTAGGTACACCTGTTCAACTGCTTGTTAACGCAAATGTCTAATCAGCCAATTACAGGGCAGCAACTCAATGCATTTAGGCATGTAGACATGGTCAAGACAACCTGCTTAAGGTCAAACCGAACACCAGAATGGGGAAGAAAGGTGATTTAAGTGACTTTGAACGTGGCATGGTTGTTGGTGCCAGACGGGCTGGTCTGAGTATTTCAGAAACAGCAGATCTACTGGGATTTTCACGCACAACCATCTCTAGGGTTCACAGAGAATATCCAGTGAGTGGCACTTCTCTGGGCGAAAATGCCTTGTTGATGCCAGAGGTTAGAGGAGAATGGCCAGACTGGTTCGAGATGATAGAAAGGCAACAGTAACTCAAATAACCACTCATTACAACCAAAGTATGCAGAAGACCATCTCTGAACGCACAAGATGTCGAACCTTGAAGCAGATGGGCTACAGCAGTAGAAGACCACACCGAGTGCCACTCCTGTCAGCTAAGAACAGGAAACTGAGGCTACAGTTTGCACGGGCTCACCAAAATTGGCCAATAGAAGATTGGAAAAATGTTGCCTGGTCTGATGAGTCTCGATTTCTGCTGTGACATTTGGATGGTAGTAGAATTTGGCAGAAACATCATGAAAGCATGGATCCAAACTGCCTTGTATCAACGGTTCACGTTGGTGGTGGTGTAATGGTGTGGGGGATATTTTCTTGGCACACTTTGGGCCCCTTAGTACCAAATGAGCATCATTTAAATGCCACAACCTACCTGAGTGTTGTTGCTGACCATGTCCATCCCTTTATGACCACGGTGTACGCATCTTCTGATGGCTACTTCCAGCAGGATAAAGCACCATGTCACAAAGCTCACATCATCTCAAACTGGTTTCTTGAACATGACAATGAGTTCAGTGTACTCAAATAGCCTCCACAGTCACCAGATCTCAATCCAATAGAGCACCTTTGGGATGTGGTGGAATGGGAGATTCGCATCATGTATGTGCAGCCGAAAAATCTGCAGCAACTGCGTGATGCTATCATGTCAATATAGACCACAATCTCTGAGGAATGTTTCCAGCACCTTGTTGAATCTATGCCACAAAGAATTAAGGAAGTTCTGAAGGCAAAAGGGTACTAGCAAAGTGTACCTAATAAAGTGGCCGGTGAGTATATTTGCTGACATTATCTTCCAGAAATTCTTAATTTCAACATGGTTATCCCAGCCCAGAAATTCCATTCATGTTGGACAAATCTTCAGTGCATGATTTTCGGTCCAATGCAAACTTTCAGTGCAGATGCCCAGCAGAAAGTTAGGATGTGGACGCCGGGGTGGTGGATGACCATGTAGCGCATCCAACTTTCATGCAGGAAACGGTTTTTGCACTTTGTCACCAGGGAGCAAAATTAACATTTTTGTCCACCGGCCAAATGACTAGTGAATATTCAAATTTTACCAGCCATTGGCTACATATTCTTTTTAATTGATGGTATTTTTCATTAGACGGATATTAAGGGGAAAATTATTCCAATTTGTTCTGTGTAAATGGCTCTATTTTTAAGAGCCCTTGGCTGGATGGCTACCACAATATGACCATTACCAGCAAATCTGGTGTTGTGGTTCTGTGTGTTATTGCAGTAAACGACTTGGTCAAATAGAAATGTCTGCATCTTTGAGTTAATGGTACAGCTGAAAGGAAACCCTTTGCTCAATGGTGAGCCCTGAGAGGTTGGAGTGCAACTTTTGAGTACTAGTTCTAATGGAACAGCCTAGAACAAGTCTAGCAGCCCTGTTTTGTGCAACTTGTAATTTAGGTTTGTTTTAGATGCAGGCGACCATACTGTTGAACAACAGTCCAGGTGATACCAAATTAATGATTGAGAAGCTTGACTCAGTGGGTGCGATTATACATAGGGAGGACACTTTTTTGTGACTGAAGTGCTTCGACCCATTTTACTAACAATTGTATTAATGTGCTCGGTCCAGCAATTTAGCTTTATCCACCTGCTGTATGGCTTCACCAGATATGGAAAGCTCCAGTTTAGGTTTAAGCCCTATTGACACAGGAATAGTATTATCTGGGGACATCTAATAATTTGTAATAATTGTGGAGGCCGTCTGTAAGCTTAGTCCCGTGCGAATCTGCCATGTCTGTAATTTGTAAAGTAAAAATTCCACAGCAAATTACCTACCATACCAAACACAGAGGAGAGAATCGTGATAATATTAGTCCTGTGCAAATCGGCATTATTTGTTTTTGGTTCTTTGGAAGGTTTTTTGTTTTCTCCACGCCTTTTTTCTCCCTCTTTCCCAGTCGAGAATTATGGAGGCTGCGTTGGCAATTATAAATCTAAGTTTTGACAGCATCCAAAGTCCTGTACAGACGGGCACTGGAGCAAGAGGTCTTTGTGAATATTTTCCCAAACGGTGTGCTTGTGCACCATTTGATCAAATTGCTTTTGGTAACGTGGTTCACCCCACACAGCAGTTAAACTGAGGGTCTCTTCGCCTGTTTTTCTTCTTAGCAGCTTTTGTCGTTCAGGAAGCAGATGTTCCGCAGAGCCTTGACGTCATGTCCGAGGGATAATGTCTGTAAATTTGAGTAAAATACAGACTTCTTTTATCCCTGCGAATGCGCCACATGAAACACAGACATCAGGGGGTAAATCACATGAGGTCCCCTGGTAATACTAGTCCTGTGCAAATAGAGCTTTAGAAACCAATTTGTGTAGTGACCCAAAGACAGTACCTTTAGTAGATGACCGAGGAGGAATGCAGGAAGACACTGCATCCCACCCGGGACATAGTTAATCAGGTGTGCTGGCTTGTGGCTCCTGATATTGTGAGTAATCCTCCAGGTAAAAATTTATTGTAGTAGTCATAGACAGGCTGTTAAGCTCCATTTAGCCTGAAAACTAATGAGAAAAAAAAAAAGCGTGGGTTGTAAGCGCTGACTTTTTAGGTCCCGGTGCCTATGACAGTGTGAACCAGCAATAAAACTAACAATCAACCCTCTGTTGATACACTCTTGGCTGCTCTGCAGATTTCAAGGTTACCTGGGAGCTACTGATGTGTTAAAAAAGAACTGTTTACTACCAACTGTGTAGTCTGCAATACCTGTCATCCATACATAAGAGCTATGGCAGCTGATGAACTATCAAGTAACAACAATGGAATTTCATTGAAAATGTGCATTCAAAAGCAATAATGCAGAGTGATCGCAGCTCAAAACAGATACATTTAGAGGCACCACCTGGTTGGTGCTCAATATTTTGCATATTATCAAAACATCTGGTGCGCTTGTAATTTGCCACTTCAAGTGTTATAGTCCAGACCTAAACTGGATCGCTGTAAATTCAAAACATTATCAGACTTACTGTATATAAAGCACTCCTGCCGCTTTCACAGCACAATCGGCCCATAAAGGGTGGAATAAGTGGTTGTTCACAGTGGTGTCAAGATAACTAAACACTAAACATTTGTACATTTTGTAATTCATTTTGACTGCATTGAGATTGGGGTGCTCCCCTGTGACTGTGCTCTAAATGTAGGGCAGAAACGTCTTGCCAGTAATCGGAGACTCGGCACACAGGTCCAGACGTCCTGAACGATACGTACCATCTCTGTTTGAATGGATGTTTTCCATCAATTTTGTTTTGTGTAAGATTCTCTTCACTATTCTGTTCCCTCCTTAATGCATTTATGAGTTGACAGATTCATTTGTCACTCAACCAGCAGCATGTGGCCACTAATGTTCTGACCTGACAAATGTAAATGATTTGCTGCTTTTCCAAGATTCAAATGAAAACAGCTTTCACTCTTCTATGCCTGATGATTATTTCTGAATCATGCAGCGATATTGCTCACATTATAAACACTTTCACAACTCTAGCCCTGTACTATATTTAATACTCTAATACCTTGCCCTATCAGCCCGTTTGAGACCTCATAGAAACCTCATCTCCCTTTTTGAATAACACCAAAAATATGAAACACACTCCAGGTTAAATATGTTCCCCACTCGTCATCAGGAAGGGAATATAAAATGCTATTTTCCAGATATACGGGTGAAATAATATCTGAAGCTTTGACCCTCATCACTGCACCTAGTAGACAAGCTCTTAAACTTGAGTCAATACACCCGTTCTCCATGTCAGATGAATTTCACCGAATGGCATGGGGAGGTGATTTGGTGCTTGCATACAATACAGGCCCAGAAGGGAAATGACTGAGGCACTAGAGACGGAGAGCGCACTCAAATCACCAACCAGCATCCCAGTCAGAAAAGGGGCCAATTTCCTCCAAGAGTACTTGGCTCCACTGCCAAGTGTCAAGCGTGGATACGAGAAAAACTCCAGGACTGCCTCAGATCTCTGATGAGCCAGGATGTGAGGATGAGGAAACCAGTAAACAATACTGGAGGAAAGATTTTCCAGGTCCTTGGCACAGTAAATGGTTGTCAAGGCAACACCCAATGAAATTCAAGGGGAATCACTAGCAGCTCTGACACGGTCCGTTTTGCTTCATCCCAGATTGATGCATACAGGTTGCGTTCATATAGTTATTGTGTTTTTACCAGCTTAGTAAAATAAACCGCTGGAAGTACCCATTCAGTGAAGAAATGTAATCAACATTGAAAGGGACAAGGTCATGGCAATACTTTGCACACAATATAGTCATATAAGAGTGCGAAATAATGAGTGTTAAGTCTGGATTTAAACGTCTGAGTAGGGCCAGTCTTATTAATCATAGCGCAGTTTATTCCACAGACAAGAAGTGATTTATGAAACTGCTCTGCTGCTTTCTAATTCCTTCTTGAATCTTGAAACAGTCAGATAAATGCTTCAGTATGAGGGTGGAGAATGCATCAGTTTACTACTGTGAATTGTTTATACTTTATGAGCAAAAGGAAGAAATGGATGTAAAATGCTACAATTTTTGGTTTAGTTTTGTGTTTAAAAGCACAATATATTTTTCATATATTTAGGAGGCATAACTCTAGATATTGTTAGGTTAGGGTGGAGGACAGGGATTCTTAATTAAGTCATGATGCAAATACATTCACAAGGGTTGACTGAGAAAAACATTTTTGAACTCCTCTAGGCATGGAAAAAAGCTGTTTAAGAACTGACATCAGTAGTGAGAAATGACTAAATACATTTACTCAAGCACTGTACTTGCATAACATTTTAAGGAACTTGTACTTTACTTGATTATTTCCATGATTTCATTTAAATAACTGAATAACAAAAATTATTTCACAAAAAAACATTTCTTGTATTTTCTTCTTCCTTGCCCAATTAGTAATCTTACATCATGATTCATTTTCTAAATTGGTTTCCATTGCACAACATACCAGGAGCTTGAAAATAAAGCATAAATGTAACATAGTGACACACTGTGTATAGATTCCTTAAAGCAGGGTTTCTGAATCATTTGAAATCCAGACTACTGTTTGTTTGCTCTCCTACCAGCAAGTTAATTGCTTTCATCTGGCCTCCCAGGTGTAAATCCTCCATGTTTAGAAGGCTGGAATGAAAACCTGACTCCCCATTCCCCCATTCTACCATGCCATTACATCCCCTAAACACTCCCCCTTCCTTTTGACTGACGTTCAATTAAATCAGAATCAGAAAGGAATGCTCACTGACGAGGAACTGAGGTAAGACGGAGTATGAATTGCAACAGCTCTGGGATGTACTTCTCTCTGACACGAGTTTCTGCTGACATGAGCATCACCTGCCAATTAAGAATTTTATAAGGTAAAATACAAATATTAACATTATATATATATATATATATATATATATATATATANCACACAGAAAGGCCCCAGGTGGTCGGTAGGTCGAACCCAGAACCTTCTTACTGAAGACAAGAACTGCTGACGCCATAGTGTGTTGCATATCTAGTTCATGTACTAAGTGTAATTCATCAGAGATAGTTGTCCTTGTGCCACTTTCCATTCGCACTGTTTTGCTACACTATTTAGTTAGACAGGAAAACGTTAGCAAACTAGCTAACCGTTGTAGTCGACAGCCGTTAGTAAGTAGTAATTCTTTTTACACAGATTTAAGGTGCAGACAGAAAGCATTGAATACAAAGTCAGTGGAAAGATGCAAGTGGGCGCGATAAGACGCAAATTCACCTGGGTCAGTGGCAGTCATCCCAGGACTGTCTAAATCTGGAAAAAGAAGGCAGACTGGAGGAAAATAACTCCGTCAGTTTCTAGCTAGATCACAGCTAACATATGCTGTTTGAGGCGAATTAATATGGAATGCACAAATGGTCCAATGGTCAAATTTGCAAAAATGGCTTGGCTTTCTGTCTGAACACAACTTCTATTATATTATACTGTAGGCTACATATTTGGGCACAAGGAAAAATAAATTTCATTTTAACATTGTGGTGTTGGAACATGATGCAGCAATGCAGCCCTACAGAATCCCTTTGAGAGAACTGTCCGGACACTTACGGATCAGCGTAATTAGAGCAGAATATGTTTTTCCAATAACCCCAAGATCCTTTGAGCTACACTGCATATCACTGGCAAGGATGAAACGAGTAAAAGCTAAGCAGTGTCAAATTCTTCAGAGGAGCAACTTGTTTTCGAAAGAAGCCCTAACATGTCCATCTATGACAGCGAGTTGTGAGGAGGAGAATTTGACAGAACAAAAGAGCAGCAGCACAAACTGAGCCTGAATGACCAGGTGAAATCTTGATGGATGTTCCATTACGTTTCTGACATCTGGATGAAAAACAAGGTGTAATGAACCAGGCAGAGACCCAAGTGCAAGGATCACACAGAAAACAATGGCAAAGATCCCAGTTTAGGCTTTTACTTTGAAAACACTGGTTGATTGAATACAACCTGAGATTCAGGCAAAGGTACACACAAGGAATAGGCAAAAACAGGTCCAAAGTACAAACAGGGTTCCAAATGATATAGACATGACTTTCAAGCAAACATGGGGCAGGCAGAGACAATAGTCCAAAAAACTGGCAATGGTCAAACCAACAAAAGACTAGACATGGAGGTAACGCGAGACAGCTTGACAGGTGAGTACAAAGACAATCTGGCAACTAGACAAAGGAAGGCCCAGGCTATATATACAAACAGGCTGATGAGGAACAGGTGAGTAATGGAACACAGGTGAACCTAATCAAAACTGGCGGGAAAAGAACAAAGACAGGAAGTAAAGTCCTTCAAGATAAAACCGGAAACTAACAAGAGAGGTGTGACACAAGGACATCGTGATCTCCTCCTCCAGACCACTGAGGAAACCCTTCGAATCACAAGTGTATCTCCTTATTGGAGACATTACAAATTCTTTATCATCTGTCAAAAGTGGGTGGTAATGTTAACAAGATAAATAGTTTCAAGTGAAGAAGTGTATTTATCTGTTTTGCCGTTATCATGGAGTGTCTCAATATACATTTTAATAAATTCAAGTGATACACCTTAAGGCAATATGTAGTGCATATGCTATTGCCACATGTCATTTGTCACATGTCATAGATAGTAGTGAAGGCAATCAAACTAGGAAAACATGCCTCAGAGAAAACATTTTGACACAATGTAATCCATCCAATACAGTAGCCCTCTTGTACAGTGTTGTATAGTTTTGTGCACTCCACCTGCATCAGAAGCTTTGAAGTTGTATCATGAATCTACAAGCACCCTAGGCTAGTGTGAGTACATAACTATAACATCCGGGGTGCATTGTGGCATCTTTGTTAGTCCTTACGGCAGTGAGTGTTGCATAGAGGTCAAGGTAGAATTGTGATTTCATGTCCTGTCTTGCCTTTAGACTTAGTGGCTATATCTAGTCACCTGTAGCTGGGGAGTCCTTGTAATACGTGTTAGTTAATAGGTATAAGGCCCTTATTAACATTATGTGTTAATAAGACTGTATAAGTGTTAATATTAGCATCATAAACACGTCTATTGTTAGATTATAAGACATTTATACCACTCATAAGAAACTTATTAATCTATAGACTGCTTAAGAATGTTAATAAAAGCCTTATGAGATAATAGCATTACAAACTCACTTATTGAGTCTTACTAACTTACCTATTCTGTCATTGTTAAACCTTTACTAAGCTGTTTTATGTTGCTTTAGTCATCAATTAAGGTTAAAAAAAACTTTATTATTCATTTATTAACAGTTAACTATACTTTTTGCATCTACCAGATCTATAGTGAGAACAATGCCTTATTAAGGTTAGTAAATCCTTTATCATACACTTATTAGCAGTTAACAGTTTTCGCAGCTCTCCCGTCTGGAATGAGAACTACATGTTTTCAAGATTGATAAAATGTGTGTGTTTTTTTTTACTTTCCATCATTTTCATGGAAATGGCAGCCACAAAGAGAACGTTCTATAAAACAAGTCAGCTTTGACAACCATCCCCAGCAAATGAGTCAATTTATCAGGTTTTGGGCAGCTTTCTCTGGAACCACAAAAGGCTTTATACATTTGTTTTTACATATGTAGTAGTACACCCCAAGATATGTAAACAGACTTGTGAACAATTAGTGGAATTCCCATTAAAGTCTCCGGCCATGCTAGCGAGTGTGAAGCTGTAATGCTCATTTTACAGAAAACAAGATTGTTGGGAGAAAGAAAAAGGAATATCTTTGATATTCTTAAACACTCACCACTAGTAGTGTGAAAACATTTTACTTTTTCATCAAGGTTGTCCTCAGGCGCAGCTTGTAAGGTCTTATCAACCTTATGTTGTTAGGCTCAATTTATATCAGTCTAAGCTGAACTGTGCGTAAGTTGAATGCTAAAATAACCATATTAATATGCTAAACACTGACCAAGCAACATTGCTATTATGGCCACGCTGCTAGGATACCTAAAAGTTATTTACTAGTCTATGTGTGTATGGTGGACATTTTCTACAGTGCCAGAAGCATTTTTGTTGTCTTCATGTGGCATAAATACTGCATAGTATAAGAAAAACTGCATTACTTGTGTAATGGCTTGTTTATTCATGTGTAAAACAGGAACATACTGTAGACTATCACATTATTAGGTCTGAACATGTTGAGCTGTTAATCAACTCTGCTTTCATCTCGTGAAATTGAGTGTTAAAATCCCCTAAAGTGTGTGGATATTTAGATCAATTTTAATTATTTTGGAGTTTACTTCTTCAATAACATGACAGATAACTGACATTATGTGCACGTAACCACGTTTTCATGATTTTCATTGACAAAGAGTGAATGGCTTAGTGTGATATGGATATTTTGTCAGCATGGCCCTGTTTGTTTACCGTCAGATAAAATCACATTTTATTAGAAACAATAGCATGAAGTACAGAGCAAAATCAAATTGTGTTCAACATTGTGCTGCAGAGATAAATACCCTGCAGTCAGCAGCTCTTTGCATCACATTAATTCTTTGGCAAAGATTAGCGTTATGTGTACACGAAAGTAAAGTCGAGTCGTTTGTCTTCGAATTGGGCCCTTCACTAGAAAATAATTGTTCTCCTTATGTAGAAGAATAGCAAAGAATTTGACTCTGTCCAGACTTCATTTGTTATAATTACTGTGTTGAAAAAAACCGACAAGAACATTTTCTGATGTGTGGGATAATTTGAACCATTCATCAGTTGCTGCTGCAGTCAAACTGCTCGCCAGTTCTACTAACATAAGTGGAACTAGACCAGAGTAAAATTCAGTTGTGGAGTTGGAAGGCACTTTGTAACTTTATTATGATTATTATTGGTAGTAGTATAGTTGTTGTAGTAGTAGTAGCAGCACTGTAGCAGCAGCATGTTATTGTCTAATAACAGCATATCAGTAGACATAAAGTCATGATCATTTTCCAGGATAGTAGTATTTTAACCATCTTTTTAAACTGACTTTGGTGTGTGTTCTTGTACAGCTAGTAGGCCCCATTTACACTCATCATTTCAGGTGTCACCGGATAAAATCCAAATGAAGTTTGATACACTTTTGTGTACACTTTAGCCTGATCACAAATCTGATTGCATCTGTCTTGATTTCCATGGGTGGAGCTGGAGCTGCACCTGAAGCTGTTTGGTAATGGAAAATAACGGCAGAACAAAAATACTTCGGGACTTCATCAGTCAGTTGAATTTTCACTGAGCACAAAAGCTGCAATAGCAGTTGTGAGGAGCAGTTAACTTGATGTTCTTTAGGATAATCAATTAAATATTAGAGTTTCAGAGTTCCTATTTCTGTACGTCAACTTACATCAATCTGTACAGCTGCTCATCCACGCTAGTTGCCAAGTTTGTGCTTTTTTTTTCTGTGGCTATTTTCATGTCTGTAGCTAGGTGGCTAGCTAGCTATGGAAGAAGACGATGTCGACATTGTTAATCCCACCTACAAAGCTCTGATTGGTCGATTGTTTGGAACCAGCCATCAATGGGCACAACACCAGACCTGATTAAATTGCTAATGTGAACAGCCCAACACGCAAGAAGTGGCTTAGTGTAAATGGGGTAATAGTCCGGCTTGTAATGTTAAATATATTTCTTTCATTTAAAATGCATGACTATGGGCTATTAGCAACGTGATGGCTTGTCCTTTTTTAAATCGACCTTTATTTAAAAACATCCCGGCATAAAGTGGAGACAGATATTTCTCACTGTGCTGTGCACAGCTGATTTTTACGTTAGTTTTGACCCAAATCTTGGACATTTTTTAAACAAAATCATACAGAAGAGGTCACTGAAAAGTATTTGCTTTCCTTTAATGGTAACAGAATATTAAAACCAAGATGAACCCAAAGGTCAAAACAGTGGAATCACTTAGCAGCCCATTCTTTAACTTAATGCAAATATAATCACAGTATTATACTAAATCTATTCAAGTGGTTCAGTCTTCTTCCCTAGTGCTGTCACTGCATTTGCTTGGGCAAGGTTTTGCCCAAGCAGCAGATCAACAGCTTTTACCTTCCTGGGCCATTTCCTGCTTTTTTAGTATAATCCACTCAGTGAAAGGAAGATGAAACATGAGTTAGCTGGAACATTTAAATGGATGTATCACTTTCAGTCTGTATTGGAATATCATGTGCATTACACTAATTCTCTCAGGGCAATTCACAATCATATAATATGTGTTTAAATGTAATATTGTAAATTGCCTGTGCACCTGCAAGTCCCAAAGTTGGCACTACCAACTACACATTGCCCCTTCACTATCATCTTTTTTTTTTTTTTTTAATAGTTTAAATCTCTGACCCAAATTGCCATAATCAGTCCTCCCCCACAGCTGGTGGAGTCCATTTGTTCTATTCTCTCCGTATGATGGAGCGCTTCCCCAGGTGAGAGACTTCGGGAGAGGCCAACATATCTATCCCACGCTCTTTCCCCCTGACAGGCAGAGAAGCTGGTGACCCATCACGCGCTGTGCATTGTCCATGACACTGACTGAGCACTGCAGGCTGCAGATGACCTGAAATCAATGACCCAGTGTTTAAATTATGATCAACAGCAGACTGGGAATCTATTCTTAAACCATAGTCAGAAATCAATACATTTTATCAACAGGGATGACTCTTGTGGGACTGAAGTGAGACGACTATAGGAGAAAATCCTGGTAATATTAAAGGAATTTGAATTGTACACATGAAATGACAGATGCCTTTCCCTTCCTGATGATGAACCTCAGGCAAAATCAGCAGGGCTGAAGACACAGCCTGTGGGGGTATGCATGCTCTTCATCTTAACAGAAGTGTATACAGTATGTGGTGGTGTTGGTGGTTGGCTTTTTCCAGAGGAACTACAGTCTATATTGTGCTAACACATGTGAGATGGCAAGAGATTCACAGTCAGGATCAGAATCATATTTATTGCCAAATAGGTTTTCACATACAAGGAATTTGCTTTGGTATATTGGTGCATAAATAAGCATAGTAGAGAAACATAAAAATATATACATATGTATAAAATAAAGCAAATAAAAAGCAAGTACTGTAAAAAAAAAAAAAAAGCCAAGAATACAAATATAAAATAGAGAAATTAGCAATACAAATATAAAATAAAATAAGATAAAGTAAAATAAGAAAGAATATATATTTTATGAAAATGAAGAGCTGTACAGTTTGTGCAGGATATGTAAAATGTGTGACACGAGGTGTCAAGTGGAAGGACCCAAGTGCAGACATCTCGGAAGGGTTAACACAACGATTTATTAAATAACTTAGATTTAAGGCCAGCAACAGGTGTACATCAAATGAAGACCAAGCCACCGTGTTCACCAACAATGATCCGACAACACTAACTGAGAGACACAGGGATATATAGACTCAGACACAGACGAAGGAGAACAGAAACAGGTGGGTGACGAGACACAGGTGGAAACACTCAGAGACAATCAGGGCCAGAGGGAAACGCTCCAAAACAGAACACGAACAAACTAAAGTCCATAACATGGCACAAAAAGAGTCCAAATAATAATCCCAGAAGTCCAAACCGTGACAAAAACAATATGTGCAGTGTACAAATAGGGCGATGTGCGTTAATGTAACGCATTGATGCAGATGTGGAGGCTTACATTAATATAACGTGTAGTGCCTATGGGGGGGGGGGTTATGGGTGTCAGTGGGGGTCTCAGGCCTTGTTGATAATCCTCGAGCCACTATCCTCGAGCTCATCATATCCAGGCAAATGTCAAGAGTGGATCCAATGTGGATATGATAAAGTATACGCTCCTCAGTGAGGGATTCTGTGCTGAAAGTCTTTCCTCTCTGTTAGGATAGCTCCTTCACCTGACTATAAGTAGCTGAATAATACTATAAGTAACTGACCCCCCTGAAATCTGATTGACATGCTTTCTGTTTTTCTTAGCATTAGCTTGTGAGCTAAATTCTTTACTGTTACAAGAGTTTATACAGTGATGCTACAGCAATATGTAGTACAGTACATGCATGATTAACATTAGTTTCTTAGGCTGTTGTAGTTTTATAAAAATAAAAAAAAGTTAGCTTCAGCAAGGTAGTTAGCTGAAAAGGCTGGTGCTCAGTGTTTTCAGTTAAGCTAGCTAGCCACACAGCAGCCTACTTTTGATTGCTTCTGCACCCACCCAAATATCATATAAGCATGAGGAAATGGAAATGTTTGGTAGGCAAAATGGGGAATTGATAGGCTAAATGATTAAACTCACCAAAACACCAAAAAATAGAATAAAATACAGTAAAAGTTACTGTACTTATTGGAACTTATTGGAGCTACAGAAAATCTATTTTCAGCTTTTTTCACCAGCTGGAGGTTAAAGGAAATATATAAAGCTTTATATTTCTTTTTGCACTCCATTGGAAATATTTAAATAGTATTATAAAAGAATGTATTCAGTTATATTTTTGACTCGTCCAATAACATACATATACTGCCTTTTGTCAGTTATGAGACACCATGCAATTACAGTGCCTGTACATTTTTGGAAATTAGGAAGCACTGTCATGTGAGCCCTTTTTAAAATGTTATATACCACTGACATTAGTGGCCACACTCAGTGTCAGCTATTGTCTGGACTTTCTCCATATTGTCTATGATTGGACAGCTGTTGGGGAGCTGATGGAATACTGGCAAGTCCTAAAGCTTAGCTTACTGCCTTTTCCCCACACACTTGTCAGAAAAGATATTCATACAATAGCACTTTACACATTGCAGCAGCTGGAAACTCTGAGTTAATTTACTTCAGCCTGTGATTCCTTCAGTCAAGTCCTGTGTGCAGTGTTATCATCCTGCTGCATTAGGTTAAGCATACGTTTTTACTGCAAATATTTGCCCTTTGGGATAATGGGGTTAGACGGGACTCACAAATCACCTGTATGAATAAAATATGGCATTATGTCATATTACCCAACTGTCTGGTATTTGCTGCTGATGATGAAGGGCATTAATTAAGACAGAATGACAAAGAAGAAGTGTAAAACATCATTTGCAATTAAGGACGAGCCCTTTAGTGACTTGACAATGCCAAAAAGGACCGAACCATTTTTCTTGATCAAAGGCTGCATCCACAGCTTGGCCCTCAAAAATCTTAGAGGCTGTTTTAACAAATTTCTCAGCTTAGTCTGAATTTTGTTTTCTCACCATAGACTAGATTTTAATGACATCTGACATGACATCTGAAATTCAAATAAAGAGAATTTGGCTTAGAGCATGGCTGTACTTTAACAGATAAAGTGAGCACTATTCTAGATTTTTCTCACTGTCAGCTGATCCTGTATCCTACTAACAAGTATTGTATGTGTATCCAAAGCCTGATATATCTTATTCCTCTGTGCCACTGAGCTCCATTGTTGATGAGTAAAAACACATCAATGAACCACGTCGTTGCACTGTGTGACATGTTCCTTCATTACCATGAGCACATACACTGTTGTTTATTTTGACTCAATCCCACACACACCGTTCTGCTGCCGTAAATACTGACTAGTGTAACATGTGTATAAATCTGCAACTAAAAATAGTAATAAATAGTGTGCACTTTTTGCTCCTGCTTGGGTAATGTTTCTAAAAACTACACTGCCTAGCTGTTTTAGTGATTACTTAACTTTTTTCTTAATTAGACTATATATTTATGACCTGCTCCTAAAAACTTGGTTTCAAATTTTAAAGCTGCACTAACCAATATTTTTACATTAACAATGGATCAAATTAGAATGTGTAATGTGATAGGGGTTGCTCATTGTGACAAACCCTCAGAGAATTATCAACCAACTCTGCAGTTCTCCTCAGCTCTATGAAGCCTTTAAGTGTCTTTCAACTCATTGTTTTGGTTTTAAGGCCTGCAACTTTACTGTTTTGGTTCACTCTCACCAACACTGTTTACAGCTGCTGTTTTCAGTGAAAAATCTCTAAACACCCACTGTGCACTCCCTGCCCAGCATCAAACAGCAGACAAAGTTAGCAACAAGCTGGTGAACATAGTGGTGCATTTAGCAGCTACAACAGAGCAAAAAGCAGAGTGAATATTGGACTTACAATCGTCCGTAGTAGTTGCTTGTTAACATGTTAGCCATAACAATTTTATAAATTGATAACATGTCAGTGCTGCATTTACAGCCTGTTCCAACCAAGTGGCTAATTAAAGTAATTAAAGCTTTAAGTAGTTTTCTATTACATTTATTTATTTATGATTTATTCATCACTAAATGAGCAACAATCAAGTTGGGGGGGAAACAACATTCAGTCATTATATATTATTTATTAAGAATTTAACAGTTACAAATCTTCTGCAGGGCTATGTGGGTGTGGTAAGATCAGATTTGATTGATAGTGCTCTGGCAACATGGGGAAACCACACCACAATTGACATCACATTTTGATTCAAATATTTCTTAATTCAGATTGGTGCACAGACGTATGTGACATTTCCATTTTTAAACTGAGCCCCACCCTCTTCAAACCAGTCAAGAGCGCAGAAAAAACAAAAACACATTATACATAAATCTCACATGTGGATAACACAGAACATTTTGTTTCAGTGTAGCATCCTAATCACTCATATTAGGGAATAATAACGGCTTTATCCTTTAAACTGACACTTTGGATGTCAAATGTGTGATATAAATTCAAATACAGATAATTTGCACTTTAATGCCTTGACATTCTTGAGAACGTAATTAATGTAGACCACATACAATATATATAACCAGCCATATATGCCTATGGATATGTACATAGCTGTAGCATATCCATAGGAATTCTTTTCACGGATTATGGAAATGGCGACAGACCATAGCACCCATCTGTCTCCAGTCAGGGATCACCTTTTAGTGTCATCTGCAGTTTGCCATCCAGGTACTTCCCACACACCTTTGAATGGCACCTGCTAACGGATCCTGCTGTTGTCTGCACAGAGATAACACTGTGAGAGAAGTGACAGTGCCCTAGGACTCGCCTGTCAACTTCAGAAACATCAAAGGTCCTGACACCCGTCTCTGGCTCTCTAGCCGTAACAGAAGGCAATCTTGTGGGAAAGGAGGGCTGAGATACAATTAGGATTGAAAGAAGATCACAGGTGCATTTTGATTTACATATAAGAACGAAGATGAAACCAATTACACATCAAGATTTTATTTTTGAGTGGATGTCTCGTCTAAATTAGCTCCACATTAACATTTAAGAAGTTAAACATTTTGAACTGTTACATCAGGATTTGTGATGTTTTGATGGGAATATGATGTGATGTTTGGTGAATGTGAATGGACGTTTGTGCCAGCTCTCAAAAGGAAACTCACTGTGTCATTTTTTTTTTTATTTGGTGGACAAAAGGATCTGAGGAACAAAAGTACTTCAGCAGCTTGTCAGGTTCACCTATGCTGCACAAACCACTTCTGCTGTGACAGACAGAAAGCTGGAAATTGTGGGCGATACTTTACTTTGCACAGCCCCAGGAAGCACGAATGCCATCTTTTATTGTGGCGTGCAACATGTGGGTGACTGGATGGGTGCTTGCGTGCACACTGACAGTGCATGGGGGGATTTGAACTATTCCAAACTGCATGTGTCTGTGTTTATGTTTATGTATTCTGATGTGAGACACAGAGAGATAATAATACAGGCAATATCACAGTGATTAGCTTTTAATAAAAACAGCCTGATCCCAGTCTGTTAAAGCAATCAACGCTGAAGTGAAAATAATGAATGTATTCAAAAGATGTGTCTGTTTTTCAATAAAATTTCTGAATAAACCAATTTAATAATCAGCCTTGTAATATAACATGAGTTTCAAAATGTAAAGCTGCACTAATCAATATTTTTATATTTTATATTAACAAGAAGAGCCAGACATTTTCTTCAGTAGTTGGTGGAAAGTAAAACGGAGCCACAAGGAGAGTGACTATTGGACTTAAATTTCTGGTAGCCACTTTAAATGAATGCCATTCTTGCTCTGTGTCTGAATATATAAATAAGCAACTGTTAAAGTAGATTTCACCTTATCACCTCATAGAGTTGATTTGGCTAACATGTTAGATAATATGTCAATGTTGTGTTTACAGCTTGTTCTGCCCAGCTAACAGTGGTGTCCAAGGATGATGATCCGACACTTTGGTCAGGAGCAACATTTCTACCATTAGTGGTTACTGTCCATGACAATGTATCTCAAAAGCTAACCTGAGATGCCTTGTCAATATTCCATGAAATCTACAGTGACTATTCTTCCACCACAGAGAATGAATCGGAATGTGTGTGCTGACCCCTGACCTTTCCTCTAGTACCACCATCAAGTCCACTTGTCCACTTGCACACAAGAAGTACCATGACGTAACATGATAGCCACGAATTTTTCCCAGCACATTCACACTCCCCAGAGGATGACCCCTTTCTATTTTGGAAAATACCATTGAGCTATAATGTCTTTGCACACAAGATATCTTATAATCTAATTGGCATAATATTTACTGAATACATTCATGCTCCCAAGGGGATAAACCCATTTGCTTTCAATGCTCTTAGCGTCACCCTCAAGACAAATTTTACATTTCAATCCTATTAAAAGCCCCAGGGATAGCAAAATTACCAGAAGCTGTCTGCTCCATATAACAGTTTTATATTAAGGGGTGATTTTTATACAGCCTCAGGATGTCATTAGCAGGGCTTTAATTCATATTCACTGACACACAGGTTTTACTGACCTAATCATAAGTTGATATCAGTCAATTAATTCCTTAAAATAAAAAATTTTCTATGCAGCATATTGGGATTACCAGGGATGAGTTTGATTTTGATGTAAAGTTTAGTGACGTTAATTCAATTCCTTGCAGTCTTCCCAAATGATATTACATAAGTTTCGAGAAGTAGGACAACTTTGAATAGTAAGTGTAGTAAGTGGCCACCACAAATGCAGGATGGGACATTCAGTCAAGAATATCCTTTTCACATTAATGTCAGATGCATTTATTTAGAAGCCAGTGAACAGTTTTGACAGCAGAGTGTCATGCCCATCATGATAAGCAGGAGCTGTCTAGTCTGCTATCATAACTGTCTTTTTGGTTTTTACGTCACCTGTCTTGAACAGCTCCTGCTGAAATGAAGGAGAATTAATACTGCAGTGTAAGTAATTACTCATGTACACCCACATTGTCTTTAATTACTCCATGGAATGGAAATTAGTGAATATGAAATTACATAAGGTGAAATTATTTTTATTTAAGCCTCCTGAATGCACCTGGAACCCACGTAATATTAAAATATGCCAATGTATACCTTTTAACGAGCTTTGGGGGAATGGAAATAAGTGCAATCAATCAGTGACAATTTGCTAATGAGTCTAAATGTGGCAGAAATAATAACTCTGTGGACTTGCTTGGTTTGACCTTTCCAATATAAATGAGCTCCAGTTTGCAGATTGCAGTGCAGTTATAAATCTAAAAGTGAAATCATAATCCCAAAAAGAAGATCACCCCAGAGGCACTTGCCACAGAATTGAGTTTCTCGTTATCATAGTCACTGTCATGGTTTCAGTAGTTTAGGATTTGTGTCTTGATGTCACCATCAATAGAAGCTCAGCGGTAAACAGTCACATGACTCCGCCTCCAACCTGATGGCTGCGACTTTGTTCTCCTACTGACTCTGGCCTACAAATAATCTAATTCATATCACGGCAGTCCTTTATAATATCCTGACCAGTTTGTCAGTTAGGCATTGTCTTATTGTCTTATCTCTTAAGTTCTTCAGCTTGTGAGTAAAGGCAACTTTTCCATTCGGGTTTGTATTTATTTTTAGACAACAAGGGTTGGATTCACGCCAAATAGTACTAAATAAAACTCTGCCCTACATCTGAACTGAAAGTCATGGCACCTAAATTAGGGAAAATTGATGAGGACTTCACATTTGCACAAGTACGTGAGCTGATGGAACAACACAACTTATTTTAAATGGATCTACTCCAACAGCAAGAAAATAATTACAGAGACTGTTCAAATGCTCATGGACAGCTTCAATAAAACACCAGCTGATGTTTCTAAAGGAAGTAAGTTATCAAACAGGGGACTGAGTTATAGTTCACCATTTTTGCAAAATGTGAGCTAATGAGGTGAGCTAATGAACAGCATACTACTTTCTCAATTACTCTACTAGCTGCATAAATTAGAATGAACAGAAAAACACCAGAAAGAAATATCAATTGTGGTAAGGGGAGGGGAGTAACTACAGCTTACATAGAATCATCACAACCTGACACACTAATTGGAGGACACATTATGGATGGTTTGCTGCATTGGTCCATCACTGTGGCATATGGCTCACAGCACACTAGCTCTCTCTCTTCTTACAAATGTTCCTTTTTTTTGGCTTTTGAAATGTCATGACAAGCCATGTTGGTTTGTGTTGATGCTCCTGAAATAGAACAGGCACAGTAAAGCAGTTTGAAGCACCCAGGATACCTTGAAAACACAGATGAATGATACTTGAAGTAAGTGTCTGGCTTAAGTATCTTGTCAGTTGTTCCTTTATTGCCTGGATATGCATTAGGCCTATATGCTATTTAGCTAATTACCTGATGTTAATGTTAAATGTTAAAGGAATAGTTTGACATTTTGGGAATACACTTGTTTGGTTACAACTCTCATGAAGGTGAATGTGAAGCTACCACCTGCAGCCGATTAGCAAAAAGTACAAAGAATGAAACCAGAAGGAAACAGCTAGCCACCTACCAGCACCTAGTTAGCACGCTATATCTTGTTTGTTTAATCCGTCCAAACCAAATGAATAAATAGGTATGTTTTTACACTTTCACATGTTTTTTTCTACAAATTAGACATACAAATTAAACAAACTAGATAGACACAGAGGCTTTAGAGGTGCTAGTAGGCTAATTTCTTACCTTTTGACAGAGCCAGGCTAGCTTTTCTAGTCTTTGTGCTAAGCTAAGTGGCTGCTGATGGTAGATTCCTATTTACTGTACAGACTTGAGAATAGTATCAATCTTGTCATTTAACCTTCGTCAAAAAAGCAATTTAGAAAAGATCCAATGCTCATTTTGAATTGGGGTGAATTTTAAAGAGAATATAAAGTTTGGACAATAGCCACTAGCTTGTTTCATGAGTGTAAATGTTTTTGACACTGCCCTCCTCTTGAACTCTGAACAGTCTCTAGATACTTTAGCATTTCAATGGCACCTGGGACACAACATGTTCCCAATACTAGTCCAACTTTTGCAGCAGGTTTTTCAAAACCTGTTCAGAATGTCTTCATGTTCCTTCAAATCAACATGGTCCTCCCTGTCTACACCTCTATGCATTTCCCAAAGGGCATTTTGGGGGTTTATGCTTGAGAATGAAAGCGTACAGCATTTGAAAGGTTTAGGGTGACAGTCTCTCAGTGGCTGAGAATCTTCTCATTCAGTACAGGTACAGCTTTAGAAAGAATGCAAAGGCATTTTTTTTGCAACAGTTCAAAGTGAGTGCTAAACAAAAAAGTAAAAGTGAGTTTTCTCCTTTGTGGAATTTTATAGCTGCAAATCATGTTGCATTCAGAAGAGATAAGACAATGTCTACCAAGGTCAAGGAACTGTGGTTTATTATATTTTGTAATCTTTATGTCATCCTCTATAGTATCTTCTCAATTTAGGGTAAGGGGCAGTCAGTCTTGATATAACTGCCAGCACAAGTGCTCACTTAATTTTCTTTTGCTTTTTCTGTCCAAAACCTTGGACATTTGTTAACACAAGAAAAAGAAACAAAGACTCCTATTTGTTGGCTAAAAGTTGTGCAATTGTTCAACTGTGATAACAAAGCAACTGAGCTTTGTAATGGAAATAAGGCCAAAAAACCCCCAGCAAAGCTGTTATTCATCTTCAAAGTTTCTGTTCGCAAGTCAGTGGCCTTGTCCTTTTCTTGAAATAGAGAATTTAAATACATGGGAAGCTTAGATCTGCAATTACTTTTGTGTTCTATTACCTTTGGGGGCATAAGAGGCTTCACAGCAGTGTGAGACAGAGTGAACACTGAGAAAAAAAAAAAAACTTGTCCAGGATTGCCTTGCTTTGGGTGTTTTGAAACAGGATGGGATTCATTAACAATAAAAAAAGTGTTGAATCATTTAATGGGTAGAAAATATATAAAAATCAAGTCAAACAAAACTCAGATTGTATGTGCTGCATTTAGCTGACAAAAACCAGGTATTGTTTTATCCTGGTTACCAAACCATTTTCACCAAAAACAATACTACTCAGTTTTGTAGTCAACTGTAACGTTCAATCAGGGAGGACCCCTTAAGTTAGAGAAATGCAGATGTGTGTTGTAAGACTTAAAAGATCATTGGTGTTGACCCCAGCTACTAAAATACATTTGTTAGGGAAAATGTAATATAGGTTATGTGTAATTCAGTAACGCAATACTCACATGAAGGCTTTGGTCTGCCGAACAGTGTTTTCAAATCTGCTCATATATCATCTGCTCAGTTATAAGTGTCTTTACTATGGGGTGCAGGGACAGTAGCATCATCATATTATCAGTGTCCAGGGTTTTAGTGTTGGTGTTGATAACCCTCAACATTAATGGTTTTCATGACAGATCCAAGTAACTGATAATGTGTGTGTAATGGGAATTTGCTGTTTAACATTACCATTGAACAATTGTATAACCTTGCATTGGCCTGATCTGTCACCTTGTCACCTTGATCTGTAACCGGCCAGGTCATAAACCACCTGCGGATCGTAAACCTCTGGCAGGAACTAATTAAGCACAGATGAGGGGGCTGAAACAGACCTCCTGGGGTTCACAGAAATCCTGACCACCTGTCTAAACAAAGCACTCTTCTCCTTTAAAAAATCTCCACACACACAGTCTGGTATCAGATACTTGCAGACAGCAGTGTGCTCACTCTGTACTTGCTCTGATCCTTTCTGCGCAAAAAGCTCCTTAATAAATTCCACAAAGACAGTTCTCAGTGTTGAGGTTCTTTATTTTCAGATTTCCACCACACGTGTCTTGGCCGGATGCAGAAGGGATGGCTCAAGTTCTTGCTTATAGAGCTCAGCCATAACATCCCTGTATTCTGCACATTGATTGAGGACTTCTGGAGTGTAGTATTCATTTATGCGGATGTGGTGGCCACAATATTCCAGTTTCCCATTTTTGCGTGCCCCTCAAATCAGTCGTTAATCTGGCACCAATGAAGATGTCCCAAAATAGGACATGGTCTCATTGGACCAGGTTTGGGAGCTGCCATGCGGTGCGTCCAATCAATTTCTGAGGGAGAATGAAGAAGCTGTTCTCTGAAGGTTTCGACGAGCATCTTAAAGAAGAATCCAGTCAGGGAGGCCTCTCAAAGGGCTGTGGTAGGCAGATGGCCTGCTATGTATCAGGAGGTAGAGTGGGTTGTCCAGGAATCACAAAGTTGGTGGGTTGATTGGCTCCTCTTGTTCACATGTTAAGGTGGTCTTGAGCTAGACACTGAACCAATCTAGTTTGATTCTTTTGGGACTTCGAGAGCCCCAAAAGTTGACTTGAATTTGGGAGCAAGTGCAGCCTTGTGCTGCTCAAGCAAGTCAGTGATAGCAGCAATGACAATCACTGTTTTCCTGCCCTAGTACTCATTGTTTTCTGTCAGCAAGAATATACAAAAGAATAAACAAATGAGTCCTACATTACACATGTATATGGCGGAGTCTGGGAAGTGTAGGAAACATGAGGCACGGCAAAGATGGCGTCTACTCCATACACCCAGGACTGGTACCTAACAGTACACACTCACTGTAAAATAATCTCAGGTCAAAGGTCCACTTATTAGCATTATCTTAGGAGCTTTCCACCGCATCTTGCTGTCCTCATGCAGTGAATAAACCTGGTGTGGAACTCCGGTCACCTATATAGGGGAGATCGTAACCACTGTCTTGTGTTAAGGATGGTTTTGAACTGACAACAGTTCCAGCGTCGACCAGGAAGGGGTCAAAGTCATCAACCAGGAGTCAGTAGACAGCCGGAGAAAGATCGCCAAGGACCATCCCTTGTTGGTAAACAAATAGAAAGCTTGTTTGTGCTGAGCGCTGATGGAGTGTCAATACACCTAAGAAAGGAGACCAGCTTTTGCAGCAAATCATCAATCAAACACAACTCCCCCATGAATGACAAAACAAGGTCTGTATTTCACTGTGTGTATATGTGTGTGTGTGTGTCTAAGGCAGAGGGAGAGAGACGTGTTCATCTAATGATGCCTTCACGCTGTTTAATGTTACACATGTGCCCCAAGCCTCAGCTATAACAGTAAAATGTGTAGGTACAAACATAGTTTCACTGCCAATTCATAATTAATTTGGACAACCACACCTGTTGTTGAGCTGCATAAAATAACAATAATGGAGGTGTCGCATCCTGCACTAAATCTTGTTTACCAAGCTGAAATTGTTACTATTGCTGCTGAATGCTTTCCAATTTTGTCCTCACTTGTCCTCCCTGGCTGTTATGTGAAAAATCTTACCAAATGTACAGGTTTCCCCAGTAATACTCATTCCTTCACATATTTTCTATGTCATTGTGAACTCTGAACAGAGGGTGGAAACATTTTAAAACTCCCTTTAAGGTTTGGACCTCCCTAATGACCACTCATGGGAGAGTGTATGGTGGGTGAACATCCAGAGAGGTATTACAAACTGTTAGTGCCACAAAACTACTATATCTTGAGTCACCAGAAAACATCAGGAGGTTTTGAGATGAAGAGTCAGCAAGTGGGAAAACATCTTTTCTGCTTTACGTTTCACATTCAATAACAGTGTTCAGTGCCACAGCAGAAATTAAGAAAGTTTTACGTAGCAAGGCACAAAAGTTTGGTTGTAGCGCATTCAACTTTCATGCAGGAGAACAGAGTTTGCATACCACCATAGATATGTAATTAACTTTTTGTTAACCGTAATCATGATCTTTCCCTAACCTCAACCAAGTGTTAATGTTAACCATAGCTTAACCATAGATTCATTGTCATAACCATAATCTTTACTTAACCACCAACCAAACTGTAGTGGCCAAGCACAGATGTTGTAGAAAGCAAGAATTTAAAAAAAAGACGTTGGCATTGGACACAAAAATAAATAAATAAATAAATGTATTAATAATAATTGTTTTCATTGAATGCACTACAGGGTTTTTCAGAATTCAATGTCAATCCAATACTGCCATTATTGTCTGTCTGCTATGAATGGATTTGCATTAAATTTGAGAAAGAAAGATCCAACATATGGAAATGATATTTAACAAGAGTCCAGCAAAGATGCACGATTCAGAGTACCATATAGTTTCATGAACTTAGGGCTAAAACCTCCAGATCCCTGTATTCCTCATGGGGGTTTCACCACTTCTCATAAACAATGAATGAGAGGCACTGTCACTGTTTAGCTTGTCAAATTCAGTCTTGTCATAGAGTTCCTTTAGCCCTGGGCAAACAATTGTTTTATGCTAGCAGATTCCTGTATTTCTCATGAGGGTTTTACCACTTCTCGTAGAAAATTAATGAGAGGCAGTGTCTCTGCTTAGCTTGCCACTTTAGGATAGCCATATCCGTGTGAGTTCCCTTAACCTTGGGCTAACAGTTTAACACTTACAACGCTGAATGTGTCATATCCCCACCCGAAACCTGGAGTTAATTAATCCCCACTCCAGAGAAGGGTTGTTCAGTGACATCCCAACAAGTCATGTGCTGCGTGCAGTTAACCACCAAGCTAAAAAGGAAAAGCTAGCGCTATAGGCTTTCTGTAGCCTTGGGTCAAGGTCAGCCCAGGGCTAAGAAATCCAAATGTGAAAAGCCCTGTAGACACTGTTACCTTTGCTACTCTTGGTTCTTTGTACTGAATGTGCACACCAGTTGAGTTGATTTTGCATCTTTTAATGTTATCATTTAGTGAATGTTAAGTGCGCAGAGCTTATTAAAACTGATGGACCACAGCAATTGAACTGACATACTGTGTAGTATTTAAAGATAATGACCGTTGGGTTAGCATTAGCAACCCAAGAAACAGGATTATAAGAAGGCATTAGTGTGTGTATTATGTGTTGCTAACCATTTAAATTAATTTAGCCAGATAAGAAAGTAATTTATACTTCAGGATGATTCTGTAATCCCCATGGACTTAATTGTTTAGCTCTCTGTTGTGCATAGCTGGATTAAAAGAAAGGCCTATTATTCTTTATTACGTAGATGCTTAATGGAGAAATCATGCAATGTAGCCTATGATTTGCTCAGTTAAATTTGAAGTAAGCTGTACTCTGTCATATGATTTTCTTTGTGAACATGTAAGCCTCTTTTGCAATGCAGTGTTTACAGAAGGGTTTAGTAAAAGCTTGCATGTACATACATACTTGCGCACACATCCATGCAAGCATACATTTGCACTCTCATGGAAATTTTATGAGACAGTGGGTCCCTGGACACAGCCATGTAAAAGGCCCCCACCCATCATGCAACTGGTGTCTCTTTGTAGTCGTATGGGGTCTCTCTGTGGCCGTTTTGCGTCTCTTTGTAGTTGGTTTGCATGTCTGTAGTCATTTTGTGTGGCTTTGTAGTCGTTTGGTTTCTCTTAATAGCTGTTTTGTGTATTTTGCATCTCTCTGTAGTCGTTTTATGTCTTGTTGTTTTGTGTCTCCTTGTGGTCGTTTGTGTGTCTTTGTAGCCATTTTGCAGATTTTTGTGGGCATTTTGCATCTCTCTATAGTCGTTTTGCTTGTCTCTTTGCCCACTAGGCCTGTTCAATACTCCATCCATGCACACACTTATTGAACACAAAGAACCTGACAAAGGCTGGCTTCACACCAACCGTCCAATTTTCACATATCCATTCTGCAATAATGACAGCAGGGTTTTGGAAACAGATTCTTGTTGTTTTTACTCTGTGTTGAATTTAATTATAGAGTCGAAGCTAATGATCCTGAAGTAAACATTCAAGCAAATAAGACTTTGACAGATATGATTTTACAATTACTTAGATCACTGAATAAATAACACTGTCCTGATTTAAGAAATAAAGATGGCCAAGCAGACCCCTTATGAAGCGGTCTTGATGGGTCCACAATTTTTGACCTAAACTGTGGGAATCCAACCTCAATCTGACATGCATGAATTCGTTTTAAAAAAAGAAACTATAGACTATCAAAATAAGCAAAAAGACCTGCAGCACTTAATGGGACCCTACCCAGACCCACTTAAACTGAATATAATTTGGACCTGACCTGACTCGGGTCCTGGGTCAGGTCTTGGTTACAAACCAAGTTCACCAATGAAGACATTTACTCTTAATTAACCTAAAGGGGTGATGCACTAATATTTTATATTTTTATGTCCAAACGTTTCTTCAGTAACATTCAGTAAACTTCAAAAATATCATTCTTCATGGTGCCATTCTCAGATTTTGGTTTTGACAGATATGAATCAAAATAGAAAAAAAAAAAATCAACAATAGGAGACAATTTCCTTGTATGTTTTTGTTGTTGTGATGATTTGATGTCTTTGCATGCAAGTGTGTGTATGTATACGTATGTGTGTGCTTATGTCCCTTTCAGGGGATACCAGCCAGGAAAATGTATTTTCTTCTGCTAGCATAAATAGATGTCAGTGTTTTCATTTCCTTTCATTTGTGTTCAGATATGAGGGGGAAAAGAAAAAGTGATGGGCCAAAAGGGTGGTAATATAGAAAATAGTATTACATCTGTATTATTCCCAGTGGCGTGTCCAGACTGAGTTGGCATGAAATACATGAATGTGTGCGTGCGTGTGCACACACACACACACACACACATATAATGAATAGCATTCATTTACAGTTTCTGTCTCCACTACTCATATCTACTTTTATAACTAACATTACAGTATCCTACAATTTCTTACATTCCTGTGTCTCAAATTTTTATTTAAAAGATAAATACAGACCTACAAATCACAACATAACAGAGTGGCGCCATACAAATGTAATATAAAGCTTCCATACTTTATTTTTTAAGTCCTCCAAAAGAACAGACACAGTGTACAGTACCAAAATAAAAAAAAAAATAAAAAGACTGTGTGGACAAAATATTGTATTGACAAAATTGTGCACAACTATAAAAAACAAACTAAAGTCCCACATCGGACCAGACAGATAGCCAATCATAGTTTAGCATAATGGGGTGGCTCCTGGGGTGCAAAAACCTCTTAGGTTTTCGTTTGACATTAAGAGAAAAGAGACATTAAATCACACACAAGGATGATACACTAAAAGTAAAAACACCATTGTGTCTTTGATGGGAGACACAATAAGAGACATGCACATAAAACAGTATTATTTGGTCATGTATTCAGTTATATGTTTGACTTGTCTGATAAAATTTTACTATACGTTTTGTTTTGTGGTTCCATATATTATACTGTCTTAGTTTGAGCTAATTAAAATCTATATAAAGATACTAATGTGAAATCTTTTTGATGGCTGTGAGTTTTGCCTTCAGTTAATGTGCATTCAGGAATACTAATGTACCCCAGTTTGAAAACAACATTATCATTGATTGCGGTAAAGTAGATATCTATATTCCAGCACCGACTTCCAGCTTTTAGGATCATTCTGAACAAATTCCTGCACAGAAGGCTTCTTATCCTCAATCAGCAGCAGCAGTTGGTGGCCATTTGTGATCGTCTGCAACATAAACTAAAGTATGGTGTGCACACATAGCAAAAGATCCAAAACATGCTTCACATGACCATTGACATTTCACTGCTGTTCCTGTGTGTGGGGGAAACCGAAAGCATTCCAGACAGAGGAAAGTTCAATATGCCTGACAAGGGTCTCTTTTTTTAAAAGCTCCGTTCCTGAGGTCGACTGAGATCTTCAAAGCTCTTCTGGTTCTCTGTGTGAGATGAAAATAACAAGCTTCATCCTGCAAGCGGTCTTTCTCACAGGCTCTTATTCTGTTTTATGAAGTCTACAGGGGACTAATCACATGGAAACATTTGGAACAAGGTAATCACAGGGTCAGGTTACCTTGGGTCACTGTCTCACACGGGTGTGAGGAAGCAGAAAGTACTTGCAACACAGACTGCCGTTTAGTTTAACACCTAGAAGTAAAAGGCAGCTTCATATAGCTGATATTCATTCATACTCTTACAATTAGGAGTAGATTAATGTCAGCGGCACAAGTAAGTAATTGTACATTAAAAAAAACTTCAATAACCACTCGGGGAGTTATCTAATCAGGCAATCTGTTCACAGTGTAAATTAATATAAAAATATGTTCATCATAAACATTCTCTTGACCAAATGTTAAACTCTCCTACAGTTGCGATTAGTGAAATAAGTGCTCGTCTGGGAGATAATGAGCAGCTTGTAATGCCCACCAAATCTCAATTTAACAGTTTAAATAAGTGTGAAGATATGAAGAGAAGAAAATCTGATGTTGATTTTTTTTAATGTCACAGGGCCACAGTTATATATTAATGTCCTTTCCTAGCCAATAAATGTAATATGCGTCCGAGATTATGAGAGAGGTGAAGTAAATTCAAACTTCATTAAATATTCCCTCCAGATATTTTCATCCTGGTAAATTAAATGGCAGTATGCTGAACCTGGGTTTCCTAATGGCTGTGGAAAATTGAGTAAAACACGACTGGTCTTCTTTCTGCAGTGCAGCAACGTGTTTGCAAATGTCTGTTGTGCTGTTTGTATGGTCGACGTGAATTGAATTTTAATGTCAAAGATGTGTGCGCACATGATACATCATGGCAAATAAAACTAATTTGTTTCATTTCAAAACTTTTGTTTTAATGTTTTTGAGAAATACACTGAGTGGATGGATACCAATCTTATGTCTGTGCATTGAAGGTGCGCTATGGAGTTTTCTTGTGAACAAACATTATGTTAAATTTATGTTTACATTCAGTGTTACTCACCAAAACACAGCGTGTGTATCACTAAATAACACAATGTATCTCGTTTATTTAGTTATTTATTTACTATCCACCACCACCCCTGACCCTAACCCCTTGGCCAACATCCATACATCCAATGTGAAGACAGCAACACAAAATGCTACACTCACTGAAAGCGTATTCACACAGCGGAAAAACAAGGGTCTTGTGCTGCACGTTCCACATTGGTCGGTGCAGTAATTACCACTCCAGAACTCCCAGTGGCGCTGTACTCAACGGCTTTAGACCTTAGCTACAACGCTAATGCTTCTCCTAGGGGGCCAGGTTCACTTACGCCCTATCCTGTAAAGGCACAATGGTACCAAACCTGTTAACCTCACTGTTATGACAAGTGATTGTGCAGAGCTGTTATTCATCAAGAAATAGTTGGAATATGCAACTACCCCCAAAACCACAATTTATTGTTTATCCTCTTCATGTATGGGTTAAACAAATGAGATGTCTGAATGTCTTTCTGTTTGCGGTCTCTATGCTAAGCAAGGCTAACCAGGTCCTTACTCCAGCTCTGTATTTAACACAAATAGATGATACTGTCGGAAATACAGAATAAAACAACAAATTCATTAAACAATAAAATCATTGCAATCAAGTCAAAGACAAGAACTCACAGGAACTAGTATTGAGACATTCTACATTGTCAGGAAGTGAAAACACAACAGTGCAGATGTTTCATTGAGTGTCATCAGAGCTGGAGTCAGTCCTAGCAAGTGGAGGGGGGAGGTGGAGGGGGGGCTGCAAATCATATACACTTGAATGGTGCATTAGAGCAAGAAAACCTACACTGGCTTGTTTGAAGAAGTCTGGTTTCACAACCGTTGCGTCACATCTGTCTCTGTGTGAAGGCTGGCACACATATACAGGTATGCGCGCGTGCACACACACACACACACACAGCCAATGTTCCTGTCACACATGAACAAATGCAAATTCTTTCTCTGATTGACTGTTGCTCATTCCGTCTGATCATAGTTCACAGAGCCCCCAAATACCTATTATATTCCATGTTATCACTGCATTTCATTACTGAGATTCACAAGTTCTGAATCAGTGTTGTTGCCCCAATCAGGCCAGGAAGTACTACTGTATTGTATACTGTATATATACTGTTATTTCCCTTAGACCAATCTTTATTATGATATGATTAAGTTTTACTGAAGTGATTTTTTTATATACAGTATATTTAGCTTGGTCTTTTTCATGAATGCAAAGAAAAACAAAACCTTATGTAAAATAAAAAAGGCCAAAATGTTATTCATAAAGAACTTTCCTATGTATATAGCAGATATATAGTGTAAGATACATATATCTACACCAGATGAGTTTTTCGTTGTAAACATTACATTATTCATATAATAATAATGTTTTTTCAAAACAGAGAGACAAGAAAAAGTGTGAGAACAGAAAGGATACCGTGCCACAAAGAGCCTGAGACACATTTAAACTTTGTTTTTTTTTTCTTTGTCTGCTACTCCATTTGGCTCAATTAAGGGCCTTGCACACCCACTCAGGTGTTTTCACTTACATCAGCTGATTAAACCTCTGATTAAATCTATCAGACGATAGCCGATGGGTTCCCGAAATTGCTAATCGTACTTTAAACAATGACCGGCGCACGGAAGAGGAAGTCTTGGCCCAAATATCCGTTATCTGGATATCTGCTGGCTACACTGGAAGCCCCGAAACATTTATAAGTTAGAATATGTACATTTGTAAGTCACTTGCCTTGTGTCAAGGTGGCAGATTACACAGCCTTCACTGCCACAGCTTCCCATAATGCTCAAAATTACTTTCTGGTGTTCCATTCATCTTGAAGATAATGTAAATTATGTGTGGGCGACCTTAAGCACCCCCACAAGATCAGATTATAGACACATCAATGAAACACATTTCACCTGTGCACCCCTATGTAAGATAGTGCTACAATGCGACTCATCTGTATGTAAATACAGTGCTGTGCTCCTGTCCATTTTTTTGGTCACAATGATTAATTCAATTTGGTGAATCACAACACAAATTGAGATCATTTTCGCTCTCATTACATCGCTGAACTTATTTGATAGCAGTAATAATTTTATTTCATTACATGCCCAAAGAGATATGTGAATTGAATATGGGAGGCATTCAAGGAAGGAGAGAAAAACCTATAGAGATAATTTCATTAAGTGAAGTGGAGCAGTGAAAGCAAATGAATGATCTGAGGGACCTTCATCTCGCAGGCACTACAAAAAAAACAACTTTGTTCTTCAAAGAGATGCCGAGTTACATAAGATCACTTGTGTCATCAGTAGATGCTGAAAAACTAACAAAATACCTTTTCTTTTTACCCAAATATGCTTCCCAAAATGATTTAACCATGTCAAAACAGGGCGCTTTTTAGTCTACATCCCTATTGTCACTTTGTAACTAAACAGTTGACCTTGGAGTAGGAGAGGGATTCCTGTTAACATCTCGCCTGAAGTGTTTTCACAGCTGAGGAAAAAAAAAAGAAGAGCAGGCTTGATTTGCTTCCATTGTTATACATATCACATCTCTGCAGTGTATTGTCTGTTGCCAGGCTTGGCAGTGTGTTTCATACACAGTGGAAAGTCATCTCTCCCAGCAGTGCTGTACACTGAAAATCCCCAGCATAACTAAATAGACTGGCCTTTGCCATTATGTCGGCTTCCATATAACCTTCTTTGTGTGGCCAAGCCCTGTTCTCAGCAGCACTAACCCCCTGCTTCTGCTCTGCTGAAGGGAAATCACAACTGAGAGAAACATTTGGTAATTTCTAGAAGCTACCAGACATTCCTTTGGCAGGAAACTGTATCTGTGGAGACAGTGTCATCAATCAGCAGCTGGGTGTCACCTTTATAGCTGAGCATTGCCATGTAAAGTGGCTGGGGTTGTCTGCTGAGCTATCACAGTTTGAAATAATTTTCATTCCTTTATCTGCATAGGATCAGCTTTCCCATTAAAGGAATAGTTCAACATTTTGGGAACTATACTTACTCACTGTCTTGCCGAGAGTTAGATGATATGCCGCTCCCATATTAAGCTACAGCCAGGAGACGGTTAGCCTAGAGCAACGACTGGAAACAGCTAGCCTGGCTCCGTCCAAAGGTAAATAAACCCACCACAACCAGATCCAGAAGTGGAGTCTTGTTGTCACCGTGAGCTTGCCACGTCAAGAGCAGAGACTCCAGGACGGGAATTAGTGTATTTCCCAAAATGTAGAACTATTCCTTTAAGGCCTGGTCACACCAACATTTAAAACAGCGAAAATCATGGCAAAATCAATTAATTTCAAAGGAATTTCTGTGATTCTCTCATAAGGGCGAAGAAAATCTGTGTCGAGATTAGCTTTGATGAACTTTGATATTTGAATTTGTGATATTGACCAAACCATCTTGACAATGTTAACTTTTGTGGCAACAGAGAGCCGCACCATCCAAAACAGGAGACGCTATCGTAACGTATTCGTTGTGTTGCGCCGTCCTTTTGTTTCACCTCCTCTGTCAAAGTATAAACTGCTCCACAAAAAGAGGCATGGTTTGCAGACAGTTGTGAGTGAAAAGACGATGGTACAAATAAGACTAAAAAATCAGTGTGAACATTAGTTAGTAGTTTGTAGAGATGTTGGAGAACAATCGGAGAGCTACTGTGACTGACTAGCCCTGCAAGTAGTGTCACAGTCACATGGTTGTCATTTGTCCTATTGATTGATTGGCCTATATCAAGAAGGCGGATGTTATCTGATAAGAGCCTGTCCAAAACACACAGCAAGAGGGAAGAAAGAAACACAAACGCAATGAATAATATATCCATAAAGTATTTTGCTTTGTTTTCCAGTGGAGTGTCCAGACATTTTTGGGCCCAAATTGGACACTGACTTATGCAGAGGTGCCACACAAACACACACACACACACACACACACACACACGTGCGTTGGAATAGCATTAACACATTGCACATTCAAAAATACAGTCACAGTATATAAAGTACCAACAAAATTCAAATCAATAAGTGTAAAAAATTGTATTGACAAAATTGTGCTTTAAGATAGTAGTTTAAGATAATGGGGTGGCACCTGGGGTGGCCAATCAGATTTCAAACTAACAGGGTGGCCACGCCCCTGTTAGTTTCTTACTGAGTTTATGTGTTAACCTAAATTAACTGAAACAAACGCCAAGCTGTGAGTGGTCAGTGCACAGTTGGTGACACACCAGAGGACGGTGGGCGTGGCTCCCACCACAGCTTGAGGGAAGCGACAAGATGGGGGATGAGTTCCTCCAAGCTCCAAGAACTTATTTTCTAATTTCTCCATCTCTTGCCCTCTTTGCCAACCAGGCCTGAAACCAGACTAAACTTCCCCACAGTGGAACACCTGAGCCATATGCAGGGTTTGGCTGCTCATCTCACATCACATCAGAAATGTGATTATAAAGTGTGCTGAAAGAAATAACTCTCAGCCCCCTTTCTGCACAGTTCAAAACAAGCTTTGAAAGCCAAATCAAAGAGGAGATGTGAGCTGTGGCCCGCAATGTTTTTGTTCAAATCAATTCTTTATCATCTAGTTCTTATGTGGTGCCTCAGAGGTAAGACATTTCTGAATAATAGTATGTTATTATCTGTGAGATTTCATTATCATTCTACTGTGTCTGTGCACAAATTTGTGTTCGACAGTATTAGAAGCTGATGGACGGTAGTGATTTGAGCATGTTTTTGCGATCATAAGAAGAGGTAGTGCAGATTAAAGCCACTAATGGTAGACTGAAAATCATCATGTCTGTCATCCTTTCATACTTAAAGGAATATTTAAGGGTATGCATCCTGCACCTTATGTGCAATTAACTTATTTTGTAAACAGTATCGCAGCCAAACTAGAAACCTTTTATATTCTGAAGTTCTTACTGAAGGAGGCAGATTATGCTCTAAAAAAACTACAAAAGCATCTAAGCTGTCTGTTGACATTTAATTTAGCGTCCTCATCATGACCAAATGCCTGCAAAACTAACAATATTCCCATCCGCTTCAGCTGCAGTTTGTGTCTAGTGCTAATTAGCAAATGTTAGCACACTAAAGTTAAAGTGAACATGCAAACATTATACCAGCTAAACATCATTTAGCATACTGATGTTAAAATTTAGCTTGTACAGCATCACAGAGCCTCTAGCATGCCTGTATAGACTCTTAGTCTTGTTAAAAAGAACGTGTTGTTATCAAAGACAAAACCTGTTCTGTCAGTGTGGAGTCTGTTGTGCTGGTGCTTAAAGAATTAGCGAAACCGAGGAGTAGGGGGTGGACAAGAACAAAGAAGGAGACCAGGCAATAGATAGACACATATTTTCAATATTGTATTGATTCCTTTACAGTAATTCTACTTTTCTGAAGCCTTACAGTACAGGAACAATATTTCACAGAAGCCTGTATGAGAAAATTAAAAAGGTATACAAAATATTAAAGACAGCAGTGTTCTGTTGCTGCTTTGAAAGACGAATTCACATGCTGCATGTGTGTATCATTTTGTTGCCAAAATGCCATTTTGAAAAAGGATTGTTAGGTTGTGATTACAGACATCATTTTGAAAAGTAACGTCAGTTCAACTGCTAGAAAATAATGCAACAAACATGCAGGACAATGATTCTGACATGGATAGATCTGACATGTATTCCATCATAAGATTACTGTCATGGTTATGTGAAGTTTCCCTTTGATCTCAGATTTTTAAAGTAGTGTTTAGTAGCTTCAAGGTTATAAAAAACATTTTGCGTACTGTTCAGCCTTGTCACATGCTGTATGCTTGTTCCAGTGTGGAGGTGCGATCACATATACTGAGTGAAATATCATGTTTTGGCGGCTAAAAAACCTAGATGTCTTATTCATCATGTTATACCCATTTGCATGTGATTCATCCTGACATATTTTGAATCTTCAGAAACTTTGGGATCATCACAAGAATTTGAAAGTAGGCTTCTGAGAGTCTGAACAAGGCTCAGCTGCAAAAACATGCACTTTAATTGGATCTTAATGACCCCCCACTTACCATGCTGATCAACAGGATAATTCTGATATTTTATCTTTTTGTCTGCAGTGCATGATTTCATAGGTGGATAAAGAAAAATCACACCCGTTTTTTTTACAAGGCAATAAATCTTTAATTATCTACCTCAAGCTATTCATTATTATTTCAGTAAAACTCTTAGCATGTGTCACATTCTTATCTTTTTAACAGCTAATTACAACGTTTGGGATACAATCGGATTCAGACTAGTGTCCTACTGGAGCGAGCCACAGATATGCTGTTTCATAAAACAGATGTTAAAAATAATCCGAGTAGGAAACCACCTAAGAATTAATCCTTTCAGAAAGGACAAATTAATTAGCTTTAAAGGTCTTTTGACTTTGATGTGCTCAGACTGTGTTTTTCGCCTCCACCTTTCATACTGATGCAGAAAGTTGATGCACATCATCTGAATGTCATCACCTTATGTAACCGTTTTCAGATCTCGACGTGAGATCTATATCCGTGTGTTTGCTTTGATGTAGCTCATTTGACATTTTTAGCATCCAGTCATCATTAATTCATTGCAATCATGTCTTCCGAGCACTCAGCTGTGTGGCAAGCTCACAGAGCTGTTGACTGTTAATTGAAGAGCAGACCACAAAGGGTTAACATTAGCAATCGATGTATGTTCTCCATGAAGTTTGGATGGATTATAGCCCAAGAAGTGAAGTACAACAGATTTACTTGAGTAATTGTGAGAAAGTGGATAGAAACATGGTGAAGTGAAAATATGTGATCAGCTGATGCTCTGAGAACACAGTTGGCTACTAATTAATGAAATGTGGATGTTCACCTTAATATAAAATTCATTGAAGCTACAGTCATTTTAATGGCTTACAATATCCCCAGACCATGAACTAATTAAACAGTTATTTCAACCACTTCTTTAATTCGAACAAATTAGACTCTGATAAGGAGTACATAAAGATTTGAAGGAGCCGAGTAGGGCAAAGACATGTCCATGTAAGTTGCTGCTAGGTTTATATAATATAAGAAAAAGAAAGACACTTCTCTGCAACCTTCTCCATTCATTATTAATGTGTTCCATTGTCTGGTCACCATTCCCTGCATATCCTGCACCGTCTTTCACAGACATTCATATTGATATTCAACATGATACAAGCTTTAAATGTCGTGTCATAGCCTTGTAGATATATTTCCGGTCACACTCATACAATGCATACTGTTTATTCCCAGCAGACCATTGTCCCTTTAAGGGGGTTACTACTAAGTCCATGTAAGTTGCTGCTAGCCTCAAGGACGTGCACCAGGCCAGGCTAAAGTTGCCCAAGCAACAGCCCATTTGCCCTCTTTGGCTGAGCTGCCCCTCTGGAAGAAAAATAAAAATAATAATTGTTATATTTTTACTGTTGTGACTGCACAAATACAAGTGGCCCATAATTGTTAAAGTTATACCAAATTAAATGGGGCGGCCCAGACATGTAAAAAAGTGACGCAAAGCTATGCCCTATGCCCCCTGTCATGTGACACTGTAGCATCCAAATTTGGTATTGTTGCCATTGTGTGAGGTCTGGTGAGTCTTTTGAAGTTGTGGAAATGATTAACGACAAATGGTATAATCAGTGGGATGCACCGTGACTAAAACTCTCCACATGTGCACAGCTTGTCACGTTTGCATCGCATCGAGCAATATTGCCTTATATTATGCTATCACATGCACTAATCTAATCTAGCTACCTAGCTGGCTAACATATAGGCAGCAGGCTACATTCAAGATAACTCCTCAGTTATTACCATTACATTAAGTGTGTGTTCTGTAGAGATAACGGGATCTGATGGTTTTGATTGTTGAATCATGCAGGGTTATTATATTTATTTACACAAGAAGCAAATGACAAAATGTGTGTTATTATAGTCGCTGCGTGTTCCAGCAGGATTGGTGATGCTGCACCTGAGGAGATACTGAGTGCGCCCAGCCCCAGCGTCTCCAATGCACCTCGTGCATCTCAACCCTCCAGTGTCCTGACAGATGCAGCCCTAAAGAGACACACTCAAGTCAATCAACAAGGTTGCCAACGAAAAAAAAGAAATGAGACTAGTTTTGTGTGAAATAAGCTGTACGTTGAAAAAGCTAGTCAATAAATAGTGTTATTTTTTTCCATACCTTGTGTTTTTACAAACAACGCATCACATCCATACGCTTGCGGCGTTTGACTCAAATGCCCACACAACACAGCCAACAGCATCAGGGGGTAAAGTTGGAATTGAGGCAACGCCTCTGGCCTTCAGAAGCCCGATGGTGCGCTCAACAACAACTTGACTATGGCGCAAATTGTAGATTGACTCCTCTGCGCTTTGTGGGTTGGAGAAAGGGGTGAGCAGCCACCGCTTGATATCCACTGTTGCCTGCAAGGTTAGTAAAGGGGTTAAGTGCTGCAGTACAGAGAAATTGCAATTGATTTATTGTTTATAAATTAATCATCTGTACCAAGAAGCCAGCCATCAAACACAGTTCCGGCGCCCAAGTCTGCGCCCAGCTTTGCTATTTCTCCATATGAATGAGTCATGGGTTGACTCAGGCCACCGATCCACTACATTTGTTACACATTTGGACACATTGTATTTTGATGCTTTGGCAACATTGTTTTTGAAACTTTCATGCCAATGAAGCCTTTTTGAATTGAATTGAACTGAAATGTTAGTACCATGTCTGCATCACATATAATTTTAACATTAAATCAAAATGCTTTTGACTAACGAAAGCAAATTCATTCTCACTTGGTTCCCTTATTGCAACATGAGTGCAGTCAATGGCACCGATTACATTTAGGAAACCGGACATTGCTGCAAAATGTGTTATTTTATTGGCCTGTTCACCCACCATCTAAGGAAACCTTACGTAGAAATGCGTCAAACCAATTATACCTCCTAACACGTCTGGCATAACACTGCTAAAGGTTGGCTGAGAGATTCCTGACCTGTCAGCCAATTCCCTTTGAAAAGTGTTGGTTGCCAGAATCAGGACTTGAAGTGGGGCCGGCGTGGTTTGGTTTCTGCGTGTGCTTCTTTGTAAAGCTGGGCCCCATACAGCGCATAGATCCAAGAGCACAGCTCTTGGAAATCAAATTGGAAATTATAATTCCAGATTAAACTGTAAAAATTATTAAGTTATATTGTGATTTATTTTACACAATCAATTTCAAACAATTTCTCGAGTTTCATCCTTCTGTCATGGGAGTCACAATTTCTCATTTATCCAGTTTATGTGTATACGCATGAGTCAGAGTTAGGCACATTCTCCTGTCAAGTTTGTTTTTTATAAATCCCAAAATTTGCTTAGAAAGTGGAAAATGCATGGTTCATAAATGAGGCCCCTGGTCTTTGACTCATATGATGTAAGCTTTAAATGCTATATTATAGCACAGTTGATATATTTCCAGTCACAGTCATATATCCTCCCAGCAGACCATCATCTCTCCAAGGAGGCTACTATAAGCCCAAACACTGTATACGATGCACCGAGTCAATAGTAGATACTGCTCTGAGGCCTAAATCCCCTCTCTCAGCCAAGCTAGTGTTAATACAATGAGATTTGTGAGCCCCTTGCTACAAGCAACAGGCAGAGGCAAGGGAGAGCCAGCCATCCAGATCAAATGACTCAATCCTCCGGAGTGCTTTGTGCTGTCAACATGAAGGATGCCACCCTGATTTGTTTTGATTAGTGAGTATAAATCTATGGGAAACAAAGCGAGGAGAGAAAGCAAAGAATTCCCTGGTTTACGCTTATGTGCACAATGGCCTGACCAGAGTGTTGTATGACATTCTTTATGTTGTTTTTCCTGCACTGATATATCTTTGACCTCTTCATTCTGGAGCACACATATGGGTTTTAGTGTAAAACAAGTCATAGACATCCTCTTTTGTTTTTATCTTGGGGATCCCTTTAACGATCTTTGAACGATCTTTCTACCACACATCAAATGACCTTCCACTGCTGTCACTATCAGTTCACACCAACTCCATTACCAGACAAATCATCTATGGAAATGAGAACTCACAATTTCCTCTATCCCTCCTCCCCTACAGTGAGAGCTGAGGTCCCACTAGACCCCTCCTCTCCTTGAACACTTAATCCAAGGTCTGAAAGCCAAGACGAATGTGGCCTCTATGCAGCTTGGGCTTTATGTGCTTCATTAAATCATGTGAAAGTACAATTGCCCAATTCAGTCTCCTCTCCAGTATTAGTTATGACTAATGCAGGTGAGAGGACAGCACCAAGGCTGAGGAGGTTTGGCAACATTCAGCCCTGTACTAATAAATATGCATGATGTCCCATTATGCATTGGTGGGTAATGTACAGTGGGGCAAAAAAGTATTTAGTCAGCCACCAATTGTGCAAGTTCTCCCACTTAAAAAGATGAGGGAGGC
>LKNJ01001328.1:129884-161657 GCA_002120245.1 Maccullochella peelii | reverse complement strand
GCTTGGCTGCAGTGAGATGAAGTCGGACTGCAGATGAATGTTAATGTTCTCCTCCTCCGTCCACTCGCATTTAGATCAGCGGACCAAAGGTTCCCGTCTTATTCTGCAGAGTCAGCAGACGCTGCTTTCTTGATGTTTGAATTGTAGGCGGTCAGTGATGGAGGAGGCTGCGGGTCTGTCGCAGAAACCCGGTACATGTAAACCCGGAGTGAGGCGGGGCGCCGCCCGGTCCAAAACCAGATTCTGAGCTCTGTTTTCACCAAAACACTGGCAGGTTCAGTCTGAACCAATCAGAATCTGGCACCTCGCCAACAAACACAAGCAGGGAGCGAGAGGGGGTTGTAGCCAGTTCAGTGGTCTGTCCACTGACCATGGTCGCTAACACGGACCACTGGTCACTACCACTAGGGGGCGCTGAGGCGAGTGATCCGGACCACTCACTCAGTGGTCCGTCTTGGCATTTTCTAACCTATTTTATCCTGTTTAACATATGTAAATCTTGTATTATTTTACTACATTATTGTATTGCATCATTTTATTGTCTTTTACTGTGTTATTTTACTGAATTGACCGTAATGTTTTATTCTGCACTTTGTTACTTTGATTTGGTTGTCTTCCTCAAGTCTAAATATAGACCACCATGTCAACAAACCTTTAGTTTAACTAAATATTCTGAACTTTCAGTGGAATGGTTATATTTAATAGGATAAAATCAGCTTACTATAAATTACAACATAGGCTATAGTGTAGGTAGAGATATGCTATAGGCCTAGCCTACATACAGTTTTATCAAATTCAAAGGGCTATACTGTATTTGCATGGAAGTTTCAAAAATCAGTGTTGCCAAAGCATCAGAATACAATGTACCCAACAATAACATTAACACAACAGTTAGCTGCCTCACAAACTTTAAACAGTACAGTCTAGACCTAATGACAACAGGATATAATTCATAGACCAGTTCTTAGGATTTGTGGTGTTTATTTGTCTCCGTCAACAAAAACAATGAATGCATTAATGGCAAACAACAGTGTAAGACATGGAGAGAGAAGGGAGAGACAGGAGCTGTGCGGTGGATTAGGACCACGCCACGGACCACTGAGCAACTGGTCCGGACCAGTAGCTTCAGCGCCCCCTAGTGGTAGTGACTAGTGAGTGGTCCGTGTTAGCGACCATGGTCAGTGGACAGACCACTGAATTGGCTACAACCCCTGCTGCAGGGAGCTGTTGATTCGTCATCATAAATATATTATTCGCTCGTCGGCCCGGTTACAGTCTCAGCTCTGTCGCTGCAGAGTCCGTGTGAAGTTCATGTTTCCACATGTGTCTGTGTGACTTTTGCTTTCTAACTAATTCTGGATTTTCTTTCCCGTGTTTTAGATCACCGAGAGATAAAAGTGCAGCCCGAGCAGGACGTCCCTCTTCAGTGTCGGGGTCCCAGAGACGCCTCCGTCACTCTGTTGGAGTGGAGCAGACTCGACCTGAAGTCAGAGGGTTACGTGTTCTTTTACAAAAACGAGCGCTCGTATGAAAACTACCAGCATCTGTCTTTTGTGGGTCGAGTGGAGCTGAGAGATCCAGAGATGAAGGACGGAGACGCCTCGGTTCTCCTGAAGAACGTCACCGTCAACGACACTGGAAGATACGAGTGTAGAATGATCACCACAGACCACAACCAGACACGCTCTGAGATCAAGAACCTCATCGACCTGAAGGTTTCACACTCAGGTGAGTCTGTGGGGACCAGACTCAGGTGAGTCTGTGGGGACCAGACTTGCTGATACCTCACACCTGTTTTCTGCTCTGCAGGTCACACAGCTGGAAACATCTGGGATGAATACTATGAAGTCATACTTGGTCTGTCAGTTGCTGGTGGACTTCTTCTTCTTACTGTTATTATTTGTAAAATTAAAAAACAAACAAAAAAAAGAAAGCAGGAAAGCCAAACCCAGAGCGACCTCCTGAGGTCCTGATGTCCTGATGGACCATGTGGACCATGAGCGCTTTATTTAACTGAACACAGTGAACAGAGATCGGAGTCAGTTCAAGCGGTCAGGGCCCGGCTGCACGAAATACCTCCAGTACGACACTTCTTAAGGTTTCTCCTTACTTTGGTTGCTAAGGCCAGTTTTACTCCTTTAAGGGATTAGAGACCAGGATCAGGAGAAAACCTTAAACACCAAAGTGAACATTTTAAGGAAACCTGGAGGAGAAGACTTCAGGGTGTTTTGTGCAGCCGGCCCCTGAAGTTTGACGGGAAGTAGCGTGGGCAAGGTTTCAACACTAAACTCCATAAACTAGCTACATTAGCATGGCTAACAGGCTAACAGCAACATTTCACTAGCAGCTTATTAACACTTTATTCTTCTTTGAGAAATAGCTTCACTTCACAGAGGACAGTAAACTAATGATTGTCTGCGGAGTCATTTGTCAAAGTATGGAAGACTACATGTGACAAGATTGTATTAATAAATAGCCCAATAAATAAATAAGTGATAATATAAAATGAAGCAGGAGGGTCGCACTTCCTGTCCTGATTTCTGTTCCTGAGTTTAAATGCATTTACTGAATGAATAAATGTAATGTTGTGTAATATATATATATATATATATATATATAGTTGTGGTAAACATGTGTAGAGTGCTGCCGTTATAACATGATAGCTAATAGTCAGTGGAATCAAATGTATCACTTAAAGTTTTACTTATTCACTTACTTATATATTCATATCAAATGTGTTGCATTCAGAGTCACACAGACAGACCGAGTGTGTATTGGAGAAGGGGGGGGGCTCCTGCAGTAGTGGAGGGATCCAGGCTCATATCATTAGAGAGTCACCGGCCTCAAACTAACAGAAACGTTAAATTAGAAGAAATGAAAGGGAGCAGGACACACGATCAACTGTTCAAGACACCAATATAAGATCCTGTTGGTTCATCATGTTTTTACTTTACAAGCTTCAGCATGTGAAACCTTCTGTGTGCAGTAAAATCAGTATTTGTAACAAAGTGAAAGTGAAAGCACCACAGAGCCTTTCAGTCAGACTGAATATTGATTATGTTCTATCATATGTGTCAAATCTTTGTTTGTGTTTCTGCTGTATATGTCTCAGCTTTCATGTTGCAATGCACTTTATTTCCCTTTTATAAACTTTATTATGTGATAAACACATTTCTACTTAACAAGTTTCCTGTTTTTAAATGAAGCCGTCGTTAATAACGTGGAGGAGCTGCTTTCATGTTCAGCCTTTCTGTAGAGTCTAAAAGCTGATTATCAGGAGCTGATGAACGTGTTGATGCTCGCCTAAATATATAAACTAAAAACAGCGGCTCAACCAGCCACAGAGAAACCACATCAGTGGCGTCCCAGGCAGCGAGGCGGGTTTATAAAACACACTCAGTGCCTCATTAAAACACTGACACTCATTTTCCTCTGTTGTTCTGAATGTGATCCGGCTCATGAAAACAAGGCATGTTCAGATTAAGACATGTGGGACGTGCTAATATTCTTCAGGTTTTAGGAACGTTCTTCGGACGTGTGTACAGCTCATTCACGGCCTCTTCCTGTTCACGCTCAGCTCTGCTGGAAACGACAGGCTGCAGGGCTGCAGGGCTGCACAGAGGAACAGAAAAGGAGAAACAGCTGCTGTTAAACACGATGAAAGACTTGGAGATCAACAGGTTTCTGGATCTGCGACCTTTTCAAGAAGCTGGTGGATGAATGAAAGAGGGAGGCCGAGTTCACACGGTCCAACAAGGCTGCATGTAAACGGGAACATTAGCGGAAGATTCATCTTCATCAGCAACATGGAAACAGCTCAGCAGGAATACTGTCTTTAGTCTGTAGTGCTGCTGAATGTGTGACGATGCAGATCAGATCAAGTTAAAGTCCCAGAGGAGACCAGTTCTTCCTGTCTGATGAAGAGGAGTCTTTACAAAGTTACTTTGTGTTTGTTCTGAGCAAAGCAAAGCATTAAACTGCAGCTTCAGTCGTCCTCACCATCTTCTGTCTGTTACAATCTGATCTGAAACCAGAGTGACACCCGATTCCACTCAGCTGCAGCCTGAGTNCGCTCAGCTCTGTGCTGGAAACAAACCGACCAGCCGACAGTCTGCAGGGCTGCAGGGCAGAGACGCACAGAAGAAAAGGAGAAACACAGCTGCTGTTAAACACGACGAAAGACTTGGAGATCAACAGGTTTCTGGATACGAGCAAGTATCTCAACGCCGACCTTTTCAAGAAGGAACGAATGAAAGAGGGAGGCTGAGTTCACACGCTCCAACAAGGCTGCATGGAAACGGGAACATTAGTGGAAGATTCATCTTCATCAGCAACATGGAAACAGTTCAGCAGGAATACTGTCTTTTTCGGAATAAGGGCAAAAACCAGAATATTTTGTGCATGTGAACGTATTCGTTCCATAACCGTAACCACGTCTTTATTATTGTAATCATGACGACGAAGGTCTCCAAACCTTAAAGTAGCTATTTTAACCCAAACCCTGGTCTTCTCCAAACACTAACCAAGTCGTTTTTGTGCCTAAACACTAATCAGAGTGTCACAGTTGATGATGGCCTGCTGATAGAGGCGTCAGATCAGAAAACACTTCTATGTGGACATGGATAAATTAGGTATTTTGACATTTAATTCAGAAGAGTTGTTGCAGATTACTTTTTCCATTCATAGCGCCCCCTTGAGTCCAATCAGTGCAGCCTTAAAAATGTCCACACAGACAAGACAAATCCCTCCAGGTTCCATCCGAATCACATATCACCTGACATCTTTTTCAAATGGACCTGAGCCCCCGCAGGCGTCGGTTCCCTCTGATCTCCAGATTAGGATGCAGGACGTCGGCCCGTCTGGACTCGTGTGTGATAAAAGGTCTTGTTCCAACACTTTGGCTGTCCTGGGAGAGCAGAGATGGCGAGCAACAAACAAGGAAAAGAGCCATTGATCAATAATCTACAGGGAGAGGGAGGTTCAACACAACACATTCAGACCGAGTCTCTGTGGGCTCCAGGGCTGGTGGGGAAATATCAGCACCTGCACGGACATCCCTGAATGTCTTCACTTCTGACTCTCTGGCAAACACACACACACAAGTTTGTATTTCTATACTTGTGAGGACCCAAACAAGCGTTGTTGCACTGCCCTGTATGAGTCTGATTAGCTGGCAGAAAATTAAAAACAAAACATTTGAAGATGTCCGCTTGGGAAACATAACTTACTGAAAGAATTGAAAAACGTAATGATCAACAGATTAATCAATAAGGAATTAAGGAAATTAACCCTAGTTATTAGCCTGGGTGCACTAGCAGACAACATCACACCGGACCCTCGTGCCCAAACAAAAGATTAAGTACTTTAATAAATAACAAAATAAAAACGGCTCTGAACTGCACAGCAGATGAAACAAGCTATCGTACCTCAAATAAACCACAGATGGACTCAAATATATTTCTTTATACCCCTTCGACAGATGGATCATCGCTTGCTGGGTTTTTTTCCACTCAGCAAAAACCACCTTTGTCTTATTTTTCTGACAGCGCTGTCCAGAGTGAGAAGTCTTAACGCCCTCTCCGGCTCTCAGAGACTTCACGACCGATACCGTCACGTCCTCCTGCAGAGCCCCGCCGATGGGCTGTGCAGCCACTCCGATAAATGTCCGGTCTGTGTGAAATGTTTTGACGGCTTCAAACTTTTATGTGGACGAAATCAACAAGGACCAAAAAAAAAACTTTGACATGAAAACAGCTGCTGGAGGAGACGCCAGAGTCAGAGTGCAACCCCAAATAATGCTGACAAACATACGGTTTGTCTGAGCGAACAAGTAAAGGAGCGTGTTTATTTATGGTTTGTATCATTTCACACATGCTCTATGTAATGTAACGTCATATTATTACATTACAGTCACTTGCTAATAAATTTAATATCTCCTCACCACACCTCCAGTGTTTAAAGTCCTCCAAGAATCTCTAGACAACATTGTTCATATTTAACCTGCAACAGAGACAGAAAGTGCGAGCGATGTAAAAACTTCACCTCCCAGTGAACTGCCACACAAAGCTAAAAAATAGATATCTGCATTCCAGTTTAGAGCCTGGAGGGGACGAATGTTAATCGCCTCACCTCCTCCGACATCACATTCACATCCCAGTCGCTCGGCTGACTTCTTCCTCAAAGACTTGACGCATGGCTGTTCCTCCTGAATTCATAACACCATGAAGCTAAAGTCTGTATTCTCGCCTAACCAAAGCCTGGAGGCAGGAAACCTGTTAGCCACTGGCGTATTCAGGAAGCACAGGTAGCCTCATATGAAATCACTTTTCCACCTTTGCTAGCAGAAACAGAGCTATTGCTTGCAGCTTACAAAGGAAGTCCCAGCAAATTGATTTCCAAATTAAGAGCCTGAGGAGATAAAAAAAATAATAATTGCAACCCACCAAAACAGCACAAAAAAGTGCAGAGGTGTTGGAGAGGCTGTTTCACCTTCTCTGCCAATTACCAGTTGCTATAAAACTCCTGGGATGAGCTGCTTTAAATTCATATTAGCCACATTAGCTAATGCGCATTCATTTTTCATGGAGTGAACCTCAGGGCTGTTTTCCCCTCACCGAGTCTTCAACTCCTGCAATGAGACACAATTTCTTAAGTGCAAAATAATGTTCTCTGTGTCTGTGTAGTCAATATTTTAGTTTGGAGGGAGGCACTCGCCAACACACGGGGGTCATGTCGGAGACAAACTTTATGTTTCAGCTCTTATCCAGATCAGTGCAGAATGAGAGCAAATCTCGTCCTCATACATGAATGACTAAACACGTCCTTTGTGAGTTCCTTCCCCAACAATCCATACAACTGTTTAGGCAACTTGAACTAAAGATCACCATCAGAATAAATGTTGACGTACATGAAGCATGTAACTCGGGGCCTTTCCAAACCAAGGTTCACGTGTTTGTTACATTACATTTGATTTCACACTAAACGTACCTACGTCCTGTCGCCATCACCAACGTGAGCTGCGTCTCCCTATACTTGCAATTGATTGGTTTGTAGACGGGTGTGTGTCTGACGTAGGCGTGTTGTCAATTCGGCAGGTAGCCTTCTGTCGCAGTTTGAATTAATGGAGGAAAAACGAATGAACCGTTTTATTTCACTGACCCTTTAATTATTAATAATACTATTATGGCATTACTACCAGCAGCACTAACTTCAAGCGCAATACTCGTCCTTGTCGCAGATTAAAGACAATTAAATTGGTCTCCTCCTCTCCCCAGGTGCTGCTACCTCGGCTCATTTTGTTTTGCTGCGTTGTTTTTCCTTTTTCCGGTTCTGATGATAGCCTGCCAGACCTTCCTGTAATTTAAAAACACAAACCGAACCATTGGTTTAATTTGATCTGAACCAAGACCACCTCTTTTTGTCGAACTGAAGTTCGGCCGTTTGGTCCCGGGGAGGTTTCACACCTGTAATTTTGGTTCGGATCAAACCGATAAGTGTGAAAGTCCGGACCAAACGAGGTAGGTGTGAAAGGGCCCTTAAACGTCACTCAAGCTTACTGTGAAAATCAAAGCTATAAAATAATGTTCCCTGAGACAGCCAACCAACAAAATCCAGAACTGTTTAAAGCTGCGTATCCTTATGACTGAAAAGGAAACAAAAATCTTGGGAGATTAATTGTTGATAATCCATACTTGTAGCCCTCCTGCAGAGGGAGGCGCTGACCTTGCCGGAGGTTACTAACCTTGGCAGTAAAAAAAAGAAAAGATGCTCCCTGCGCGGTTTATGGGAGTGTAGATGAAACCTCCCGCCTGATGACAGATGTTGTGTTGTCCCAGTGAGGGAACGATGCCTCGGAGGCAGCAGCTCGCCTCCTGGTGCTGTGAGAGGAAGGAAAGTCCCTCCGGCTTCACACAGACACTTGGCTCTATCTGTCAGGACTCTAATGGAAATAAAGCTCCGACTGTGTTGCGATGTGACGTCTGAACTGATTTTATTTGTGTGAGTTGTATCTGTAAAGACATTGTAAAAACCCTAAACAGTTTATTTATAACAGTTTCTAATGGATCTGCATGGATCGGCACAACTGTTGTTTGTTGTCTCAGGGAGTTTTATCATTTACTTTTTTATTTTCCCTTTGGGGAAAGAGATAAAGCGTGATGGTGATTTACATACTTTCGCTTTCTCAGTGAAGGTTTCCTCGAGCTCACAGTGACAATAAAGGGAACGCAAGCTAATTTTAGGAGTTGCTAAGCTGTAACTACTTAGTCTGATAATTAGACTGAATTGTATTTTGGTTCATTACATTAGTCAGTCTGACATTGTGTTCATGTTAGCTGTTTTCTGCTTTGGAGGGGGGTTGGGGCCTCACTTTGCTTTAATGCAAAGTGCCTGTCAGATCATCTAACAGCTCCTGATGGTGTCACCGGTGGAAAGATGGTAATTGGAAAAACACTCCTGACTTTAGATGTAGCCGGATGACATGTCGTACAAAGCAGTTAGTTTGAAGCACGCTGAGGCCTTTATTTTGTCCTAACCAATCAGCAGTGACTGACGTATCAATTACTGACATTAATTTCAGCTGACACAGAAGCAGTGGTTGCAACAAGCAGTTAACTTAACGTTCGTCACATCGATCAAAGAAACATGCCGTCGCATGTATCGCTGCATCAATCTCCTCCATGCAACACGAGTTTTGTCTTGTTCGGTTCTTTGATGTGGTACCACATGTGGGTCCTTTCTCCTTTCTACTTGTATGTATGTGTATTATTATTGGACTATTGTAAATATTGTAACTACATGCAGTAAGAATAAAAGAAAAGCCTGAGGCATTCACTAGAAGAAACACCAGTGTTAAATAAAATCATTAGTTTGGTTCTGTTTATTTGTAACCATGTAAGGTGGACCTGTGTCCCTTCCTGCTTCCCCTAGACAGTAGCAGCAGCTGTAACAACAGGTCCAAGTCATGGTATTGTTATTATAGGATAGCTAGGGGTTTTGTCCCATTTGCTGGTGGTTCAGGGGCCCCTACCAGGGGTCACGAGCTAATTGACTGCTTCCTGAACATAAGGAGGTTTTGTGTTGTATTATAAAGTGATGTACCATTTCAAAACAGTGGCATTAGTAACATCAGACGTGTAACTTTGTGCTTTTGTGTCACGAAAGGTTTGATGTTTCATCAGTTTTTAATAGACTTATCATTTTAAAAATGACCCACCAAACTCAAGTTGAATTCAAACCTCGAACTGACCGACAGATTTCCTCTTTTCTGAACAAATCAAAGAGTCGAGTCCTTCATCAAACTTCACGCTAACGTCCCCGTCATCCCTGCATCTCCAAATTGACTGGTTCCTCCAGATCTGTGTGTGTGTGTGTGTGTGTGTGTGTAGTTGGATTGGAGCGCTCTATACAGGAAGTGGAATTCATCATGGTGATGAGTGCTGACTGGGCATTAGGGCAGGCTGCGGGGGGTTTCCCCTCCTGCACGGGGGAGCCGATAGAGCCCATTTGTCATGCGAGGAGTGCGGCTCGCTGCACCAACACACTCCCTGAATGTCAAACTAATGGAAGCAGGCGTGCATGCAGGATCACAGCCAGAGGAAACTGCAGGGCGGTGCAGCGGACCCTCAGCGCCACCGTGGGAAATATAATGTAGTATCAGGCCTTCAACCGTTTCCGAGGGGGGTGGGAGCCCCCTCATAGCTGTGTTTAGTCTGAGAGATGCTACAAATATCTAAAAATAAATAAATAAATAAACACAGAAGTAAAATTCAGTATTTTAAGTCACGACACAAAAAAGGAGCTCTTAAGTGGCTGAGTTCGGAGAAACTCCTAAAAATAATAAGGTGTGTGTTAATCCTAACTTTAGCACTCCTACGTTTTCAGTCCAAGAGGAATTCAGTTGTAATAAAGTGGCTCAGAAGTCTGAGAGAAGTTAGAGGTCCAGAAGATGAGGATTAAAATGATAAAATGCTAACATCAGCATGCTAACATGCTCACAGTGACAATGCTAACATGCTGATGTTTAGCAGGTGTAATGTTTACCATGTTCACCATCTTAGTTTAGTGTGTTAGCATGCTAACATTAGCTAGTTAGTAGTAAACACAGAGTGCAGCTGAGGCTGATGGGAATGTCTGTAGTTCTGCAGGTATTTGGTCACAAACCAAAGTGCTGGACACATTAACATGTTGACCTGATGGTGGCGCTAGATGAAGAGTTATTACAGTTCATCCTGAGGGGAACATGAACGATGAGCCATGTGTGATGTATTTTATTCTATTTCACTTTTTGATACCTTTAATTGCCTGATTTTATTTAATTAAAGATTACAAAATTTAAAAAGAACCCAACAACCTTGAGTTAAGATGGTTTTCGTATTTCCACGGTCAACAGTGAGCCTCAAAACAGAACATGTTGCTTTGTATTTGTACTGTTTCATATTGCAGATGCCAACAACGTCAACAGAAGCCCAAAGAACTGATTAAACATCCTGTCTTCAAAATAAAACGATCCATTTGTGGGTGAAACCAGACTCCACTGGGTTCACTAATCTCACTCTGAACACCGCTCTGTTTCATTATTCCCGAAAGGTATAAAAGAATAAAAATCTGCTGCACATAATTATTATTATTATTGATAAGACGGTGTGTGAATCATTAGTCTACATACCGGGTTGACACCTTTACAACTAATTGCAGGTGAATCATTGATCATTTTCTCAACACTGCCGGAGGCATCGAGATGATCCACTGCTGGAATCACACACACGAAAACACACAAAAACCTGCACATGCTCACACAAGACCGGAGGGAACGAAAGAATACTTTCACGAAGAGATGGGGGGAGGGAATATTTCAATAGTTGCTATGTGAAAAAAACTGAAAGCAATGAATTAGAAATTAGAGAGCGATACATACTCATCATAGCAGTAGTTTCAATTAAACTCTATAAAGTGAGGTCTGTGGACCTCCACTTCCACAGGTATCAGACAGACAGGTATCTCAAAACTTGGTGAAATAAAGGCCAAGCTATCTTGGATGAATACGAAGAAAGACTGTAAAAAACGGACCCTTTAACATGGAAATCCTGCTGGATGAAATACGTGACAACTGACTGATTTAGAACCTGAAGACTTGCAGAATCAATGGATCCTAAACTCAGCCATCTATGTTGGCTCCTTTCATTCATTCAAACCAGCCAGAGACAAACTACAGTCATTAGTTTTTTTCTGTTATGGCATTACATGAAACAAAGGCATCACGCTGCTGAGGAATATGTGCTGTTTTGTTGAGGTTTCAGTTGTTTGTAGTCTGGCACAGTTTCATCTGCAGAACAGCTGAAAATCGGTGGTGCCATGAAAGCTGCAAAACCCACAGCAGACGTTAAACCTGCTTCCCAGAATGCTGCTCGCTTCTCTGTTTCATTCACCTGCCGTCTCAGGTATTAATCAGCCTCTGATTAGACAGCTGGACTGAAAACCAAGAGGTGTCGGGGGTCATGAGGTCCGGGGACGGGAAACACTATCTTAGATAATATTTAATCACCGCTAGCTCTCGCTGTCACCGTTGTGTTTGTGTCCTTAATGCCGTGGGAAATTACACGATTGAAATTCAGCTCGGCCGCCTGGATCTGCCAGTTCATTTGCTTCCGACCTGGATGGCTGCTCTGCCTCATGTCCTGGGATGTGGAGTAATTATTACACGTCCAGTCTGGTTTATTCTGCATAATTGCTTCCCAGTGTTTTCCTCCCATAAAGTGGCTGGTTAACCACAGCAGCACTAATACAGGCCTCTCATTTTCCTCTATAGACAGAAATGGAGATTCAAACCAGCAGCATGACGAAGGAGAGGTTACTCTCACCATGTCAGTCAGTCTAAATAACCACTTACTGTTTTCGTCAGACGAGGTCATTTTGGCTTCAGGATTCTGGGAAATTGTCTCATCCAGCATGAACAAGTGAATTATAATACGTAAAAACTTAAACATGAGTCACACACTCACCTGTCGATTAGCGTTTTAGTCTTAATAAATTCCTCGTTCAGAGGTTGAACCGTCTGCCTGAACATTTTTAGTGCTGAGTGACCCACTTTAGGAGCCACTTTTCCATTCAAACAGAATGTCTGATGTGAATAATATGTACTGTAGTTGTCTGGTCCTTGAACATAATATAACCCGCGCTTTTTCAAACGTAATTTCTAGAAAAAGATTAGTCTTATGTTTGGGTCAATACGGTATTTTCAGAATGCCATCTTGGCCGGACAGCAACAAGATGTTTTTTTCCACATGCGCGTGCATGCTCACAATCCATAGATACTAAAGGGAAAATGATCAAATAGGGTGAGAATGTAATAGCCGACAATAACTTTCTGACAAAATGCTGTTTCCAAGGTCAAGAATGAACCTTTTAAGCTCAATCCAAACATGTGATTAGAAATCAGGTAATAATTGAACTGGCTTTGGTGAGTACCTTAGGTTCTCCTGAAAATGACAATGTATTGCACTAGCTAAGACATGTAGGGACTCTGCCATGAGGCGGTAAATAAAGGGAGTAGAGAACGAGCAAATACAGCAGAGGGTTCAAAGGGTTAATCCTGCTGAGATCACAAATTCGGTGCTTTACGCAATTACCGAATAGTGGACGAGCAGCACTGTAAAACGGAGGGCGGCAGCAGCAGCACTCTTCAGATGAGATGAAACCTGAGTGATCCCTGTAGGGAAATTAGGCCCTCACAGTAGCAAAGGTAATGGGATTCATCAGGGCAAAACGACAAATAGAATACAGGCTCACAAATAGAGTATTAAAAAAAGCAATAAAAGGGAGAGACAGTGCATTTAAAAACAATTTGGCGCCTGGAAAAACAGAGAAAATGCTTGGGGGGGGGGGCTGCAAATGGCTTTACAGAGATGTGGAGCAACTTTAAAAAGGAGTGTTTTGCTGCAATGTGAGCGATGCAGGTCGCAGAGTTACCACGGTAACCAAGTCAAATATTTTAGCGCCTAGACGACAGAAGAAGCTAAATCTAATTCAAGTGTTTTACTGGTGCTTAAAGAAGGTTTTTAGCCTTTTAACATTTACTTTAAATATAACCCACATATAACATGATAACCATGTTTCTTCTGTTTCTGTTCAGTTCGTGTTTTAAGGAACTCAATTCAGAAAAGTTTACTAAAGTTAGAGAGATTTGCTTCACGTCTACACGCAAATCCACTGAAATTAATTTTGTTATTAATTTGCGCTGTTATAAACGCAGGCGTGACAGAGACAAATTCAAAATCCACCAGCCACTATTTCTTAAGGTGGAGCGAGTGCTTCACTATACTCATAAAACATGTCGTGAAAGAAACACAGTGTCTTTCTATGAATTTGAACCTTTGGTAAGATTTAACATCACACCACATCACTAAGTCCCTCAGGCTCTCTCAGGTCTCTTTTATGCTGAAGCTCACCAACAGACACAGAAATACACAGTTTTATGAGGTGGAACAAGGTCAAATTACAAACTGCTCCTGGGGATGGAAACTGCAGGTAAGACAATAATATCACCTCTGACACGAGCACCTTTCTGTATGTGATTAACTCATAATGGGACTTAAACTAAACTCCTTAAATCTTTGGCTGAGACTAATAATTGCGTGCGGGCCTCATTAATAGTCAGCTGCTCTATTTGATGGAGTCCAGTAATGAGATATTAATACAAACACACGCAGCGGCCGCAGAGGCCAGCCAGTCAGTATTACTCTCCCATTAATAAACATTATTTCCTAGAAGAGGATAAACAGTGGATTAGCTTTGTTTGCTCTGTAGGAGCGTTAATTACACGGCTGTTGATGAAAGCGAGCGCTGCCCTGAAACACACAGTGTGGTTTGTAAGGAAGAGATATGTGGAGGTGAGAAGGTGAAACAAAGCCCACAGGGATGTGGTACATGTTGAAGAGTTAATTAAAGGGAAAGAATTTCCTTCCTTCTGTTTCTATCTCTCCATCTGTTTGTCTTTTATTAAATCCTCTTTCTTCCCGTCGCACAAAGAAACACAAACTGTCGTCGTGCAAACAGCCTCAAACTGACATTTATCTCTTCTTAATTAATGCCAAACCACCTTAAATTTGGTTATAGGCTTTAAAATTCTTTCCTGAGATCACTCCTAACATCTGACTGCTTACTTACTAATTAACTTAACTAAACAAGCTGCCACACCTGTTCGATATTTCGGAGAAGCAGATGATATCAATAAATCATATTTTATATTAGCAGGAGCAGGAGCATACTGTAGAATAGATAGATGTTTGTGACTGCGACACCACGGACATTAAAACGACACTCTTCTGCTTTCAGTCTTTCCACCAGATGTAGAGCATCAGTGAGGTCCGACACTGATGTGGGGTGATCAGGTCCGGCTGTCAGTCGGTGTTCCAGTTCCAGTAAGGTCAGGACTCTGTGCAGGCCAGTCAAGTTCTTCCACACCAAACTGGGAAAACCATTTCACTAGACCAGTATTGTCTAAATATCATTGGATGCTGTAGGGCTTCCCCCTGAAAGTCGAAGATTCGGATCATCAGCTGGAGACCCCTCAGTGTCTCGGGTGAGTTTACAGCTCACAGCAACTTAATACAATCTAGTCTCTGGATTCAGTTTGATATCTAGTGTTGTTAGCGTAGTTAGCACGCATTAGCTCCCAGGGCTAACTAACGTGAACGTCACTGTCACCCTGAACGTCCCGCCGAACCCTGTTCAAAAATCTTGCAGTTCAGTCTAATATATTCGTATTGAACAGCCAAATCAGAGTTGGGTTCAGCCTTGGCATGCTGTAGCATCAATCCTCAATTAAGGGGGACCTAGCCCAAACAGGCCGCGACCAAAAGTACACAAAAGTATTTGGGCAGGCGTGTCCTTATACTTTTATAGTGTGCTTGCAAGTATCATAATCATTTTTCTTTCTTAGGAACTTTTAAGTGAAAAATGTCAATTCCCTCCAGTTGGGAAGCTCCCTAAATTATTGTACACTTAAAGAAACGCAGGATTGTTTTCAATGATTGTTTTCATTATCGATTGATCTTTAAGTCAGTATAAAATATCAGGAAGATGTCGTGTTTTGTCCAACCAAACATCCAAAGCCTAAAGAGTTTATGATTAAATAAAGAGAAAAGCAGCAAATCCTCTGCTTTTGTTGTTGTTGTGGAATCAGAGAATGTTTAGCTTTTCTAATCGTTGCAGATTAATATATTGCCGATTGACTAATTGATTAATCACTTCAGCACTGAAGCAAACACGATAAACAGCAGGGATGGACCGATCCGACTTGATGATAGTCAGTTCCACTCTGATGTGCTCCTTTGCCTCTGAAACACAAAATCTGTCAACCTCACACTGCGCATGACTCATTACAATCATTTTTAAATAAGGCAACATTAAGTCAGGGATGCTGTGACACGGAGTCATCGACCCACCATGACAGCAGAAACACTGGATTTTATAATGACATCGATAAAGAAACTGGATTTAATGTGGATCTGACATGTGATGGCCGATACCCGATCCACATAATAAGGTCAGTAACTGCCCTGATACCAATCCATATTGGATCCCTAATTAAAAGCAGAGAATTATATATATGAGTCGTTTGAGGTCATTGAGAGGCAAAACTGTCGATCTTTATCTGGTTCCAGCTTCTCAGATTTTGAAAACTTTAAACTTCCTGGGGGGTTCTGGACTGCTGGGCACAAATAATGTGAGGACGTCACCTTGGGCTCCGGGAAACTGAGACCATTATCACAGCTGCAGCTCTAAAGATAATATGCAGAATAAAGAATCTGTAGATGACAAGCACACGCTGTTGGTCATAAACCAGTTGTTAATGTAGATGTGTGTGTGCTGAAGGTTTGAGTGGGAGGTGGTGGCGTTTTCCTGCCGACAGCAGAACGCAGGTGAGGAGCACACTGAAGCCAGACCTCTGTGGATTACACAAACAAGCAGCTTTGGCTTCAGCTGTGACTGTTTGCTGCCAAACGCTGCAGGAGTCAACACATTACTCTGTTTCCTAATGGACCAAAAAGTCTCGGGTCTGTTCTTCTAGTCATTTCTGAGAAGTGAAGTAAGCCAGGCAGGGTCTGGAACTTGGCAAGTTCGCCGCCGCCTCCTCCTCAATCTGTCCATCCTTCATCGGAGCCCCAGCAGAACGGCGGATTGTGTCATGCTAGTATCTCATCATTAACTTCCATCAACACTGTGAGAGCAGAATGGATAGCCTCGCTTCCTGTGTCGTCACACCGGGAATGGGCTTTAATGGACCGTCAAAGAGGGTGTGTGTGTGTGTTCGAGTTCACAGTGATACTTTCTGTCTGCACATCCCATGTCACATCGAGCCTGTTGATAGCAATTTAGATTTTGAGCAACACGTCAAAAAGCTCGTGTTTTTATCACTTCTGTAACGTCCCGTTAGTCTTTGTCTGCGTTTCCTGTTTTATTTTGAAGTCTAATGTTTCCTGTCGTCTCAGCGCCTGCCCTCGTGTCTCGCCTAGTCCCGACTGTCCACACCTGCATCCACTCACCTGCCCCTGAGTGTGTCTTCAGCCAACCCTGTTACATACTCCCCTGTTATCGCCGCTCCCTGCCAGATTGTCTTTGTTCTCCCTCGTGTGTTCATCGCTTTCCAGCATCAGTGTTAGTTTCTCTGGTTTTTGGACTTTGCCTACTTCCTGCCTGGATCTGCTTGCTTATTTGGACCGACCTCCCGTGTATGACTGCCTGAAGTTTAAAGTAAAGATTTTGCCTTTTGTAATATCACCTGTGTGCTGTGTCCATCTCTGCGCCTGAGTCTCTGTTACAACCTCAGAAATATTGCAAAAAATAAGTTTAAATTTTAAGATGCAGGAACCTTTATTATAGCCTCTTCTCTTGTCTTAATCAAAACACTGTGAAACGACTGCAGACTGTACAGAACTCAGCTGCCGGGCTTTTAACCAGAACCAAGAGGGTATTGCCTCTTTCCATTGGCTCTCTGCTTGTTTTAGGATTGATTTTAAGATCTTACTGATTATCTTTAAGGCTCCAGATTCTATTTTAGACCTTTTAATCTTTTATGAACCTTTGCTATGAACCATTTATGATCCTCAGGCGGTGGTCTTCTGTCTCTCCCAGAGTCCAGGCTGGAAACTAAAGGGGGCGGAGGCTCTGGATCGACCTGCCTGAGGATATAGGCAGGTCGATTCTTTTAAGTCTCTTCTAAAAATGTACTTTTATAGGAAAGCGTATCCTGATTTTTAGTTTCTTGTTTGTTATTTTAAATGTTGCCCTTCATCACTTTTCTCCATGTGAAGCACTTTGTACTTGTTTTGATAAGCGCACTATATTTATTATTATATTATTATTACATGCTCACATGTAAAAAGACGATCAGACACCCGGTTAACCGCGTACGTATGTTGCTCAGGAGTGAGCTCGCCAGGGAAATCCAGGTTTCTGTGAGACCCGATCCCTGTTATGGAACCAGGTTTCTTAAATACATGTTGCAGACAGTGAAGGAGGCAGCAGGTCTGCCACTGTGTTTCCATGGGTGGCATTCACTGCTGCTGTCTGAACGTACCTTTTTATAGTCTCCATGCTATTGATCTTTTTATCTGACTGAGACGAAAAGTTTAAATAAAATGTTATATTCCTCTTACAAGATCAGAGTTGTGTTTTTGGTTGGGGGAAGATGGCGGTCCTCACAAAGACGGCAATACTAATATTTTTGTGTGTTAGTGTGTGAATGTGAGTTCACAGTCACCCGTCTTTATTTGAGGGTGTATCCTTCATTACTCTGACTCATCAGGCAGGTAAGGAGCCACAGCAAGTGTGTGTGTGTGTGTGTGTGTGTGTGTGTGTGTGTGTGTGTGTGTGTGTGTGTGTGTGCGCGCGCGCTGATTGATGAGAGCTCATCAGGGCCTGGCAATCACTAAACTTTCTTTTCCTTTCTCGCCGTCTTCGGCTCCCTCCATCTATCATTCTGTTCGTTCTCTCGTTCCGTCTCGGTTCTATTTTTAAACATGCAGATCAGCAGCCAGGTGGAACCGGTCCACATCCACACCGGGAACTGTACCCCGTGTTCAGACCCAGACCAGCAGTGAGTGTATCTGCTAACAGGTACTGTGTGTGTGTGTGTGTGTGTGTGTGTGTGTGTGTGTGTGTGTGTGTGTGTATCACAGCCTGATATTAAAACACATCAGTGGGATTTACACACCGTCCTGCTGCTCCAAATACTCACTAGAGCACCAAGTGTGTATTCATCCGCTGCTGAAAATAGTCCCCAACAAATGCACTATTTGCCCGTTTGTTTAATAAAAACTACAGTGAGCTTTTTTCATTAGTCTGAAAAGTTGAAACATGTTACTGTACTGATAATTTATCTAAAATAAAACTGCTATTAACTTCTCAACATTAGAAATCAACATATTGCACAAGACATCAGAACGATGTCTAAGCATGATGGGAACATTTTATTATATATATATATATATATATATACACACACACACACACATATATATACACACACACATATATATACACACATATACATATACATACATATACACACATATATTTACATATACACACATATATATACATATACACATATCATCTTCAATATATTTGAAAAGCAGCAAACAGCTCTGTCAGTAAGAAAAAGGAGGAACAAACACATGATTAACAATTGTTTGCTGCTTTCTCCTGGTGCCAACTGGAAGAGCTGGCAGTATAATTTTGTTGGAAAAAGTACAGTTTTGTATTATTTGTTTGGTTCATCTCATCATAAGGCATCTACTGTATCTATCACCATTATCCAATATCTGATTTGTGAGCAAAGCGTGTCATTTAAAGGTTATTTCACTGGGGTTTTACTGTTTCAAAATTTATCAAGATTTTACTTTCAAGTCAAATCTTAAGGCAAGCAGGCAAGTTTCAAGTCCTAATTTTTCGTGACTAACTGCAGGTCTGACTCGAGTTCTAGTCTCAAGTCTACAGCTCTGTTCAGAGCAGCTCGAATGAAGAATAATTAACAGAGATGTGCTGGCTGTCAACCACATCAGATTGAACTATTCTGAGAGCAGATCAATTCCCAGTCTCTCTTTACCGCTGCTGGTGGTGAGTGACTCAGCTAATTATAACAAGGGAGAGCATGCCCTGAATACTGTTTTCTCTTCTAGCTCACTGGCATGGGGATGCAGCCACACTCCTACACAGGCACTGTATACACACACACACACACACACACACACACACAACACACACCCACATACACCATGACGTGCACACTGGCTAACCAGCTATATAATGCTAGAACCTGCAGTCCAGCAACATAAAGTATCTTGTGAGAGCAACGTACAGCTTGCACATGTAGTACGGTGTGACCTTGTTTAATGATTCCAACATAAACTATTATTTGCATTGGAGCAAACTGTCATATTACACACACATGCAAACACTGTGTGTTTATCACAGCCAACACAAACAGGTCAGTCTTTCCACTGTATGCCTAAACATTGTGTCACACAAACAAGCGACAAACATGCATCATCGCTTTGATGCACTGACACACCAGGTCCGGACGTCAGGTAACAATAAACCTTTTGCCTTTCCACAGCTCTGCCACCCATTCCCAAAGTGACTGTTCATCCTGCTTTTTGAACTGCTTAGAGAGAGAGAGAGAGAGAGAGAGAGAGAGAGAGAGAGAGAGAGAGAGAGAGAGAGAGAGAGAAAACCTGTTCCCGTGCCTGCTCAACGGCATGACAAACACACTTGCTCACAGAGACGCACATACATCAATCAGTTGGTGAGTCACCTTATTCATAGGACGACCACTGCACAAAGAAAGAATGCGAGGCCTAAAAATAACAGGCCATCATTCCTATGGAATCTGCAGCTCATCCATGTTTGGACGGCCTGCAGAGACAGGTTCACATGACCTTTTTGAGTCAAGCTGAGCCGAGCTGCGGCGACCTGGCTAAGTGTGTGACCTCTTGTGGAAGGAACTGTGTTGGAAATGTGAAAAGAAATGGCTCGGAACGTCATGCTTCTGTTTGGCAGGAGGGGTTGTGCAAAAGAGGGGTGATAGTGCGCACACACACACACACACACACACACACACACACACACGGGCCAGCTGGTGCTCTGTGTTTTAGTGAACGCTCAGTGAGCCTCTACTGCAGCCACGGTGCTTGTTCGACATAAAAGCAGTGGAAAAAGAGAACCCTTGCGCAACACACACATGGTCACACGTGTGTGTACACACCATGACAAACACACAAACATGCACATTCATAATTACCTCACACCATCAGCTCATCTGCAACACTCATCATCTCAGGAATGTTTTTCAAACTGACTTTATACTGTACTTCACCCTTCAATTTCTGGCTCTTACATTCTAAGTAACAGTTCATAGTTCACTGATACTTTTTTCAAGAATATTGTATAATTTTCACACAGATTGCACAGTACTATTGGCTTGCTTGTTTGTGGTATTTGGGTATACAACTAGTTTTAGCCTGGGATCAGTGTCTCTGGGAGCCCAGCTGCTATGATGTTGTTTATGGAGCTGCACTGGTATATTTTATGTGAATGCTTATAGCCCAGCACCACTAAGGCTTTATGGGGGTGAGTCATATCCACATAACAAACAAGCTCAGTATGGGAAAATATCATGGTGATGTTAAAGCTAGAGTTAAGGCTCATACACTGGAGCTTTGTACTGGCTAGTTCACACTTGAGGCATAGCATTTGGAGAGCAAACAGTTCAGGTGCCATGCAGGAGGTCTGTGAAGAGATTGCTGCAACTGGCAATAAGAGCTGAACATTAAGGAACAACTGAGTCAGAGAAAGAGTTTTAAAGATTGTTAATTATTGTCTAAAACATGTGCATGCTTGATGGGGCAGCCATGATAAGCAGCAGATGATTTCTTCATTCCTCTCACATGGTCAGGTTTGTTTTTTCAGTATCAGCAAAATCTCAGAGCTGGAGATTCATGACACCATGACAGAAAAAAATAACATTAATGTTTACACCTTATGCTCACGTAGTCTTCTGTGAAAGGTAATACAGCGGGCAGTTCCATCAGAGCCGAGCTGAGCTAGAGTCGGTGCCGTTACAGGATTGCTCAATGGCTGTGTGTCACCAGGAGGGTGGACTGGTCGGGCGGAGTGTTTGAGCTCTGAGCTCAACATCACAGGAGCTCACTCACTCTCTGCCTCTCTCTGAGTGCGAGGCGGTCTCTCTTTCCCTTTCTCTCTCTGTCTTTCTTTCTCTATCTCTCTCCCAGTCTGGACTCTGAGGGATTTTCTCACCAAAAGTACACAGACCTCAGAGCCACGGGTATTCACTCTCCAAGAGGACGTGGGTTGGATTATTATCAAAAACGCGCCGTCACTGAATCCGCTGAAGTTTCATTTATATGTCAACTATAACGAGTCTCACACGGAGGAATGGAGCGCACAGTTTGTAGTTTATTTTAACCATCATAGGACGCGTCCTAAACAAGTCGGGGTCTAGTTTTTTGCTTTAACGGTGAATCGGTCTATCAGGATGAACTTGCAGTGGAGCCGCCCGGCACCCTGCATCCGCACCGGGAGAGTCGAGCACAAGCGGCTGGACTCAGACGACCAGCCGCCGGCCAAATGCGCCAGGCTGAGCGCCGAGGCGGGGGACACACAGGGACTTCTCGGCGCCTCCCCCGGGTCTCCGGTCAGCCCAGTCTCAAGCCCTATCCCGGCGACCCACCAGGGGCCATCCAGGATAGGATCGTTTCTGCTTCTACCTCTGGCGGACCGGGAGAGCTTGCACAGAGCGATGAACACCGACACTGGCGATGAGCTGCTGTGCAAGGTATGCGCAATCCCGTCATTGTGCAATTTCTTTGAATGAATGCCGTTTCAAGACACCGCGTTGCTCAATAACCTGTCTGACATGTCATCATTTAGCCGACTTTTTCACCAAATGTCATTCTCACGCGAGATGTGTCACACTTTGCGTAATAACAGTGTTGCTTCATGATTTTTAAATCCTGAACTAAGCAAGGCTCTATGATTATTTTAAATCTGTTTATAAATACATGGAAGACCAGGCAACACAGCCTGTGCTGTGTTGTGGAAATACAGCCTGTTAAGGTCCACCTATTCCTGGCACTATGGCTTCACACTGTGTCTGTCAACTCGGCTCATTTGCATACACGTCACTGCAATACGCCACATAAAAATGCAAACATGTGAGACAAAGAAGGACTATCATGATAAAGATCTGCTCTGATAAGGACGAGGCCCTCCAATGTTCCAGACCCATGGGTTTATTTTGCATGATAGACCTGCAGGCGTTTGGCTTTGTTGATTAATAAAGTTAATGCTTCATGCTTTGGTGATTCATTTGTCACGCTCATTCAAAAGCAGTCTATTGAGCTGGAATCAAAGCATATCCTACGCATTTTTTTAACTTGCTGCCAAATTTGTATGGTTGTTTCCTCAGATGATCATTAAGAACACACTGACCCATTGCCTCCTCCCCCTCTCACAAACTCTCTCTCTCCCTCCCTCCCTAATTTCCATCCTGCATCCCTGTTCCTCATCCTCTCCTTCTACTCTCTTCTCTCTCCCCAGGTGTTTGATATGGGGGTGTACCAGGAAAAGATCAGAGCCTACGGGATCCTACCAGCCCACAAGAATGTGGCTGGCATCAGGGACATCATCCTTGGCGATCGCAAGGCCTACGTGTTCCTGGACAAGGACTTTGGGGACATGCACACCCTGGTGAAGAGCTGTCGCAGGCTGGATGAGGAGCACGCCTGCAGGCTCTTCCGTCAGGTGGCTCTGGCTGTGGCACACTGCCACCAGGCTGGCATCGTGCTGGGTGACCTCAAACTGCGAAAGTTTGTCTTCGCTGATGAGAAAAGGTGAGAAGTGCATCCCTTGCAGTACTTTCACAGAAACACAAGTCTCTCACAATGTTTAACCATCCACCAATTCTCAATTTCATCCTGCTCAAATAGTATCAGTTAACTTACTATTTGGATGATCGCAGACTTAAATACATGCAGTGTAGTGGGACGTGCCAGTGAAGGCACAGAGCAAACATGGCAGCAGCTGATACACACAGGCCATGTGTGCAGATATGGATGTGGGCACAGATAGAGTAGGAGGTTCTGTACTTGTGGAGGCAGACTGCATAGCTTCCCAGATTTTCACCCTCTCTGTCTGTCTCCCTTTCTCACACTCGATGTGTCTCTTTGTATGCGTGTTGTGCGTTTGTTTTGCATGCGTGTGTGCGTGTGTGCATGTGTGAATGTAGTGGGTGGTAGCTTGGCAGAGCTGCTAGACGAGGCTGATGAATGAGACAATCTTCTCCTTCTGCGGTCTATAGCTTAGAATGTATTTATTACTCATTATTTATTAATAAATTACATCATAACTATGCTGCAGAATAACTGATGCTTCCAACAAGGATTCATTCAAAGACACTTTCATCCATGAAGGAGTAGTTCAAAGCGCTTTGCTTTGAACTGGCTTCCACACACACACTTGCCTCAATGTCTGTATCTCTCCGAGTGCTGCATTCTGTTCAGGAAGACACACAAAATCCCTGCTTACAAAACAATTTGTCGCCTCTTTGCACTTACGTCACTCTCTTTCCTGTAAACGTCCGCTGATGCCCCCCCCCCCCCGGCTTTCCAAAGGCGCTTTTTCATGGAGACTTTTCAACAGTAACATTCTCCAGCCATGACCTCTGGGTTTGCAGGGTCACACTGGATGAATGAGAGCAGACAGCCAGTGAGAGAAGTTGAAGTTGGTTGTGTCCCTCTGATAGCTATACGGCTGCAGAGCGATGAGTCACAGTGTATATGTGCAGAGGGGAAGGGGGGGGGGGGCTGCATAGCTCATTTTCTTTGTGTGTGTGTGTGTCCAAAAATGCATGTTTGTTCTGGTCCCTTACAAGCTCAAATGCCTTTTTTTGGCTGTAATTCAGTAGTTTTTTTATCTGGGTGACAACATTGCAACATTAATGCTGGTAGACCGACCCACAAGACCCACTTAACCCTGGAGTTGTGGGATGACATCTTGTTTTTTAACACGGACTTCTCTTTACTCTTTGGCTGGCGACATAGTGCAGTGCCACTACAAATGATCTTACTGTGATGTGGCTGTAAAAACAAAGCTGCAGATCTTTGCTGATAGCGTTAGATGGCTGTGTGACATCATGGAATTTTTCTTTTCATTTCCAGAAAATCTTTTTCTTGCACCCTGAGATTGCTGCCTCTGTCCGATCACAGATAGACTTTTGACACACATCAACATAAGTCTCCTTGAAATGTTGCGTTTCTGCATGACCTCATTTATTCCGTCATACATTCTTCCAAATTCACAATCAGGTATCTTTCAAACCCCAACAATCACGCCGTGATGCAGTGTCCTGGTCAACAATGCAGCACTCAAGCCAGAGACAGAGAAAGTCACAACAATTTGACAAATGCTATCTGCATTCACACACACACGGTGCAGTTGGAAAAGCCAGTTTGGGGAAGGTGACTAGCACTATGAAGCATGCAGAGCTTCACTGCTGGGCCAGCCTTCCCGTGCGTCACTGATGTGGCAACAGCCATTTGAGGGTAATTATGGGATGGCTGGCGCCGCGAGTGTGGGACCCAGGTGCAGATAGCCTCGGCTCGATCGAGAGAGAGAGAGAGAGAGAGAGAGAGAGAGCGAGAGCGAGAGCGAGAGCGAGAGAGAGAGAGCGAGAGGAGGAGGAGAGAAGATATGTACTCTCAACAGAAGGATGAGTCACTCTCTCCACCCCTCTAACTCTCTCTGTTCTGTTTCCTTTTCTGTCTCCATCTCTTCGTTCTCCTCTCCTGACTTATCTCCTCCACTATCTTGGTGTTTAAATATCTGTTGCTTTCTATCTTGGTCCTTCTGGATGTCACTCTTTTCATCCTCTCTCTGGCTGTCTATTTCTCTCTGCAACAGCCACTCTGTCTGACAACTGAAGTGTCTCACAGAGTCGACCCTCTGAATGCGAGATAAAACAGCACACTTCTTATGTGTGTTGACTTGATGAAACCTCAATCACCGTGTTAGTCTTGGGGGTAAACCTCGAGAGGCACAAATTAATTCTTAATTAAAAACATAGCACGTCTGTTGCTGTAGAAAATTAATCACTCTTGAAATTATTTAGTGATATTTTTCTGCCGTTAGAAGTTTCCCATCATATGCTTTTTATCTTTGTCCCATGAATAATTTGGTCAGAGCGTTTCAGTGGTAAATGTCTCAGTCTACAAATACACTCTCACAATCTTAGTTACTCTGGTGCTGGACTAAATGTATGTGCGGTCATTAACCTGGCTAAATATAGCATTGTGTGTGAGAGTAGGGGAGGAGGAGGGAGCTGGAGTTATTATATATGTATATTTATATGTGTGTTTATGTGACCATGTGTGTGCCAGGAAGTCATTGTAAATTTGCTTAGGCAGCTATGCTTCTCAAACGGGACTCACCGTAGTGCACTTAGGTCATAGCAGGTTCACTGCTGTGTGTGTGTGTGTGTATGTGTGTGTGTGTGTGTGTGTGTGTGTGTGTGTGTGTGTGTGTGTGTGTGTGTGTGTCCGTCCATCTGTCTGTCTGTCTACTGCGTCGCTTAAGGAAGGATGCTTGTTTTTCCATGATGCAATCAATGACTTACATTTAACAGATCTCTGAAATGTTTGACAGTGTTAAACAAAGCCACTGTTAGAAATAGACTCTCATACACACACACACACACAGTGATGTACTAGATGAAGGAGTGACTTGTGCTTTAAATATTGTTGTACATGGGAATTCTGAGAACATAATTTTTCCAACAACAATATAACATTCTGCAAAAAAATATTCTACTGAAATGCAGATTTGGATGGGGGGGTTCACCACAATGTGTAAAGTTGCATTCTGTTCAAGATATCAGATGAAATCGTTGCCATCACATCTCTCTCAGCAGTCACCCAATTTACAGTGCAACTAAAGCACTCACTATAACTTGCTGTTGTTGGATTCTCACATGTTTTAAGGAATAGCGGCTAAATGTACTAAACAAAACCTTTTTCAGTATTGTCTAAGTTGTTAAAGATCTTTTGAAATGTTCTGACTTTATTTTGAATTTGTCTTCACAGGACACAGGTGAGACTAGAAAGCCTCGAGGACTGTCGCGTCCTAGAAGACCCCAACAACGACTCCATGTCAGACACCCATGGCTGCCCCGCCTACGTCAGCCCAGAGATCCTCAGCAGCTCCGCGCCTTACTCCGGCAAGATGGCTGACATGTGGAGCCTGGGGGTCATGCTGTACACCATGCTGGTTGGCCGCTACCCCTTCCACGACCCAGACCCAGCCACGCTGTTTTCCAAAATCCGCAGAGGCCAGTGCTGTTTGCCAGAGGGCTTGTCGCCCAAGGCCAAGTGTCTGCTCCAGAGCCTGCTGAGGAAAGAACCCTGTGAGAGACTCACGTCGACTGAGCTGTTCGCTCACCCGTGGTTCCACCAGCCGCCGTCGTCGCAGGAAGTGGCGCTGGGTGAACAGGAAGTGAGCTCGGCAGAACAGATGGTGCCATCCTTTGACGTGGAAGAGGATGATGATCTGTTCTGCTGATGGACTCAATTCAGCTGAGTCTAGCTGAGGGACCAAAACTAAAAATGCTACGAGGGATTCATTGTTGTGTTTTTTACATTGGCACTTTTTAGAAACCCATTTGTGTACTGTTGAGTGTACATATACCCTCAAGCTTTCTACAGAAACTTAATGTACTGTAATTTGTTGTTGTACATGTGTTACTTGCTAAGGGCATTGCTCACAATGATCGTTCATTGTGTTTCTATATGTGCGTTTTTGAAATTATTTGGTGCTAAAAGAAATAACAAGGACTCAGAATTTGCCAGATTATGTTAACAAAATAATCTCTGCAGGCCACTATGACTATATCACAGAAGATGAACCCATGGCAAACAGTAGTCACCAATGCTTGCTCTCAGCCTGGACTCACAAGGCTTCAGAAAGCATTAAATGAATCCTGAACGGGAACGCGAGGATGTTGTTCCTCTCACTCTGACCAGGCTGGAGGCTTCACCGGCTGACTCACCGACCGGCTTGAGGAAGGCCTAATACAAGCTTGACGTCTCGCAGCAGGCAGTGTCATAGAGTGAGAAAGATGGTTAGCAGAGGACTGATGTGTCACACTCAGCGGGGACGCTACGAAGGTGTCTCACTGCCAATCTGGCAACATCTCAGCAAATGGAGAGCATTTACAAATCTCACACCATGTGCAGAAGGTTGAGAAAGGCAGGGTGTTGCTGATGTAAGACTCAGAAAAGTGGGCAGAGTTTGTCACACACACACTCAACAATAAGCAGTGGCATTGGGCTAACACGAGTCTTTGTATAAGGCTAACAGAGAAAAGTACATCTTAGTAATTTTCTCATTTTTCTCAACAGTTGAAACTAAAACATTTACAGTTTTTTTAAACATTTTCAAAGCTGAATATATCATATAAAGGTGGCATCTGAACAGGAAGTGTCTGTTAACAGGGTCCGACCTTGCAAATGTGATTGTGATCAACCTGTTTGGCTCTCCTCAAATGATGTGTGTGCAGTAAGCCACAGCTAAACCTAACACTAATGCTTCTGGTTTAAAACAAAATGCTGGAAGGAAAAAAAAGTGAAAATGCACAGATAATTCAAATGGTACTTCCTACTGACGCTATACGAATTGTCTCCCAATCCAACAATATTTGTATTTTTTAAGAAATGTGTCAAATATCCAGTTAAGGAACCCATTACAGAAAAATGAAGACATTGTCAGTTGAGCAGTTGAACATGTTTTGTTCATTTCTTTTGGAACATTATGTCAAGCTCTGTTACTTTAACAAAGCTGAGCTGTGCCGAGTGTTGTGCCCGTATCACTGTGTTTCATAAGCTGAATGGTTCTGAATCATTTGCAGTCAGGCGATATTTGATGTTGGTTGTCTGGTGATGACTCAACACTTGACACTTGCATGTCTGTAGAGAATGGTCCTGACCTTGGCTGGAAGAATCTGTTTTGACTGTTTCACCTCTTTAATGGTACTTTTTCTTCCTTCGTTTTTATTTTTATTGTTTTGCCGTTGAAAGCTGTGGATCCATGGAGACTAGTCATCATAGTTAGTGACATGATGTACCACGTTCTAAAAGATGTATCTCTGATTGTGACAGGCGGATGTAGCGCTTCAGTGACGTTTAGTCTTACAGGCTACTGTAGGTCTGCAGCCAGCCATTTCATGCTGGCACAATTATTTTGACAACGGTACCAAATCTGGCATATCTGAGAAGCGCTGTGCATTAAATGTTTGTGTCACACAGTAGGCTAATAAAACGTCTGTTGCAGTTCTTTAATTATTTTCTCTCATCTGCTTGAGATACCAGATGGGAAAAGACTCATGACAATCTAAATTGTTCCTCACAGAAAAGTAATTTAAGAGATTTATGGTTTTGTTTCTAGTTCATAGATGTAGAGTAAGTCACACATTCATGTGACATGTAGAGTAAACTGACACGGGTGCACAAACTTCATATTGCACTGTGAATTATGTATTTGTGACACAACCTAGAGGCTATTATTAGTCCAGACAGGTTACACACAAGAGATATATTCATTGTACAAAAGATGTAAATATGTATATTTGAAATATGTGTGGAGATGTTGAATAAAGATCACCTTTTTTCATATTCACATGGCTTGTTTTTTTCATTACTGCTGCTTGCCATTCTCGCACACACACACGCAAACACCTGCCTATTACACAGGCAACTGCATGCCTCGAAAGTTTTCCTGCAAGAATTCTCGCCACGCAGCTCTTCATCACTGTGAGAGAAAACAATACATTTTGTCATTTTCCTCAGTGCTTCCAATTTCATCCTTGCAAGGAAAAAAACTCTTCCTCTCTCCATCTCTGCCTCTAACCGTCTACTCTTCTCTGACCTTTGCGTAATGTAACATTTAACTCCTCAAATACACAAATGTCAATAGTGGGTCAGTGTCTTTTCCTGGAATACGCAAGGGGGAGCATATACGCCACTCTCATTCTTTTTTCCTCAGCCTCAGCGGTAACCGGTGGAACTCCAGGTCAACTCATCAAACACCACCACTATTTAAACTCAAATACACTTCTTTTTTTTTTATCTAATCCACTTTTGCTCATGAATCATTGTTCGACCTATAAGAACTTGGCATGTCTCCACCTTCTGTGTGTTATGACTACCCCAGGCATGGCTGGCTTGCGTAAGCATTTTGTGCGTGTTCATGCGCATACCTGCCTGCGTGTCTACATTTGTGTGTGTGTGTGTGTGTGTGTGTGTGTGTGTGTGTGTGTGTGTGTGTGTATACACACACAAGAGTCAGATTAGGTATCAACAGGGTAGCTGGAGTGTCTCAGCTGCTGGGAAACTGCCAAACCAACGATTGCCCAACACATCAGACCCGGGCTCCTCCGGGGATCACAACAGGGCCCCCAAAAAGTAGACTAGTGGTAGGTCAAGTAATGAATCTCTGAAGAAGTAAGTGTGTGTGTGTGTGTGGATGTGTTTGAGAAGTGAGGCGGTTGTGGGAAGGTGTGTGAGAATGAAGAGGTCTGTCATTCAGGATTTACAACATTTCATGATAAGGAAATAGTTAGACATTTTGTGAAAAGATTGATACCACAGCTGGTTAGCTTAGCTAACATAAAAACTGGAAACGGGGACACAGCTAGCCCAAAGGTAAAAAAAATCTGCCTATAAGCACCTTTAAAGCAACGAGTCTGGCACATAACAAGTATAAAGTTGGTTAAAAGTACCAACAAAATTCCAATAAATAAGACTGTGTAGACAAAATATTGTATTGACAAAACTGTGTAAAACTTAAAATCTGGCATATCAAACACAATAACAAAATACGAAAGTGTTTTGTGGTGAGAAGTAAACTGAGGTTAGGTGTTAAGAAATGTACTCAGGTATATTGTGTGTCGTTGTGATCTCATCCTGTCCCTTTAGCCACAAGTTTAAACTTTATCCATCCTTGTAATCCGGGATCATTCAAGGTTCCCAACCACGTAAACCTTTAAATAACAGACTTCACAAACTTCCTCATGACGTGTCCTCCCTCTTGGATGCATGTCACACACAGGAGCGTCATCAGATACTTCCTTGATCCTCCATAACCTCATTTAATAAGATAAAAATGACAGAGGAGAGAGTATTTGCTTGTGTTTCAGGGGATGTTTCTTCTGTTGAAAGCTATTTTAAGGCAGATTAAATAAACAGTAATGCTGTCATTGAGGAATTTAAACATTTCAGATGAAAACTATGTGGGTTGTTTTTGATCATCAATGTGGACCATACAGGAAATGGGTGTAACATAGGTGTCACCTTGCCCTGTTTGCCACATAAGCCACACAAGGACGTGAAGAAGTAGATCTGAGATTTGACAGGGAGGTACCTGCTTCATTGTCCTCTCGGAGATGATGTTTTACTTTTTCCTGAAACTCTTTGGCACAGGCAAGCACTCCACTGATGCAATGGAAACAGCCTCCTCCGTTTAAATGACTCTTTGACCTGATTTATTTCCAATCCCTGAAGAAATGTGAGGTATTGTGTTGTTCATAGTTCAGAGAGGAGTTTGAATGCTATCATCTTAAATCACAAAAGGCATATGTGGAATTCATTTGAATGAAGTCAAGTTGTGATCTCTGCTGCCGTCTTGTGTAGGCACAGCAAACTGCAGCTTTGTGGCAGATAACGTGCTGTACTGAAATACATTTCCTTGTATGGTACAATACTGTAACAATTTTTTTTTTTTTTTTTTATTTAAAGAAAACTTGCTACCAGTTTTATAATAAGACATACGAGAATTACAACTTAACGTCCAGACTTGATGGATAATTATAGTGGAAGAAGATTTTAATAATGAATTACTAACAGTTATAATGGCAGACCTTATAAAGGTGAGAAATAAGTGGAGGTCTTGTGGCTCAGGTCCTACCTGTTTGGCGGCACCTGGAAGTTGCTCGACATCCCCCTTATTCTTCATATGTTTACAGCCTATAATTTTGTCATCCTGGTTGTCCATACTGTAATTTTACTATGTTGGTCTTTGTTAGGATGGCCGTGTAGCGGCTGGATTTCGACAGCAAGAGACTTGAGACAGGTTAGGTGCAGACCAACCAGGTGTTTATTTCACCCACAATAATACATCAGACCAATCATCCTCCCATAAAAATACTGTAGACCACAGGTTGCATGTGGTCCTTACAGCAGCAGTGCTTGATGGAAAGTGGCTGCCTTATATAGCCTGCTGCTGGCTACGCCCTCAACCCCTACCACAGTATGGGGACTCCTTTCTCTTCTTGGACATATACAAAACACAACCCATCCATTAAAATACATTTACACCACACAGATAGTGTGCGTCATCTTCATACATATTAGCCATTACCATACCATCACAGAAACAACGAATTTAAGGACATCAACCCCCTACACCAATTACCACATGGTATCTCCTGGAACCTTCAAATTGGTGCTCAGACCCTGGGGACTCTATTAGCCCAAACACCCTGAAGAGGAGACACAACAAAGGTGAGCAACCTGAACACAAACAATACACATTACTATTGCAGATCCAATCCTTAGATTTGGCCCTGAAGATTATACTAAGGTAACCAACTAGCCAACTAAATGTCTGTTTGTCTTTCCAGGGCCGGCCTTCAATCATGTCCAGCTG